>JABUQX010028188.1:5000-32500 GCA_015478945.1 Trachelipus rathkii | reverse complement strand
TTATTATTAGCTATATATCCCCCTCCCAAATTAACTTAACCACCACGCTGCTGTGATGTAGGGGGCTCAGATAACATTTCAAATTGTATCGGCAGAGACTTGCGTTAATGTTTTTGGTTGATTTTTCCCCCTTTTTGTTTAGTGGTTCTCCTACATTCCCTTTGTTTGAAAGTATATTATTAATATTGCTATTTTTTCGTTATTTTTATTATTATTGATGTCTTTGTTTTTGTATTTTATGAATAGAATTCTTATTTCCCGTCCTTTCCCGTCAGTTTGTATCTCTTCTCCTCCATTTTCTGTCCATACTACCCTACATATTCCTGATCTCTTATGGGAGTCTCACTAGTTTCCTCCTGAATTCCGGTGGTTGTCGAGCTTTTGTCTCTGTGCGTATCTTATGCCCATCTTGCCCTCCTTCCCCCGTGGTTGAGGGTACAAATCAAAAACCTGTTGTTCTCGCTTTTCTCCGGGCTGTCTGTTGTTGGCGGACCCGAACCTTGACTAACCACTGAAGAAGCTGTCCAGCACTTTGGTGTTAAATCTTGGGCTTCGCGTCTTCTCCGTGTGGTGAATTTCTATTATTATTTATTTTATCAACTTAGGGACTGAACGCAGAGTTCCGGGGAGCTTTTCTAACACCACACCCATAGCCCGCCCTACGGGATAGGGGTTATGCTCTGGGCGTGTGGTGGGCGCGGTTTCCGAGGTTACGCTCCCAGGACACCTAATTTTATTTATATACATCATTGACTTTGTATTTGTTTTTTATATTGATGTATGGTTGTTATGGAGAAATCTTTATAACTAATTCTAAATAAAAAAAAAGGAAAGGTGGGCTGTTGGGCTTCCAACCCGACCTCTTCCTGGCCAATTCTAGACCAGACCAATGCCTTTGATGCCCTTATTGATGAAATAATTAGCACTTCTCAAACCCAACCAACTGCCTTAAATAACGGACCTCTTTTCTAGGAGTACACTAGCAGAGGCTGTTCGGACCTCTCAGCACAACTCAATCACTCAAACCTTACGTCAGCCATCCCAAGAGCCTCTGTGCCACCAGGCTCTCAATCCTAGACGTCAGAATAAACAAGCTCCAATGATAGCTTTCTCAGACACCTTCTCCAGGGTTACTAAGTCTTACTTCCTATCCGCTTTATTTTTATTTACATTTGACGGCTTCAAGTCTACTGACTACTATAAGACAGTATATCTTTAGAGATGCTTTAGAGGCTGCTCTTCAAACACGAGTCATAGGCAACACCAATGAGGAACGGTTCCATCCTGGTCCGTGCTGCCTTTAGAATTCAAAGCCACATATTTGCCTCCTATCACATCTGGGGAAGATTCTATAATTTCTAAACTTGACGGTATTCATAACGCGTCAAAGGGAACCATTTATGCGCCAGAGTTCTGTTCAGATACTTTGGATAAAATTCTCGCTCAATTGCAGAGACGCAACGTTCCAATCACCGACGTTTACCGGTTTCCTCCTCGTATAAGGAGAACGTCTCAAGGCCTAACCTTCGTTTCCTACTTTCCTACTCGGTGCCTTTCCCTTCAACCAAAGTAAAACTTAGGTTTACTATGCACATGGCTCATACTTATGTGCCCTTCCTCTCTAACATTGCAAACCGCTCCCGTGCGTTGTGTTCAGAGCTTCCTCCACTTTCGCATTCCTAAATTCAGACTTTCATACCGTGGCTACAGGTCACATGGTGTGGTGACTCCTATTGCTCAGGAAAATGTTCTACCAACTCCCTACCATAATCCGAACGACCACTCGACTTCCATCGCCAAAATTTACATCTCTCATGACATTCACCTTGTAGGGTTCCATGCGGCACCCAAAGAGATATCTACTGATTTTGTAACCTGTTTAGCGTTTGAGGTCAATGACAAACGTCGATTTGCAACATCTGAGCCCAATTATATCACGGAAGCAACTAGCATCAGTTTCCCCCGGGAAGCCAGGCCCTCTTAATAGTCACGATCACCCGTCGAAGAGTGGATCTTCCCAGAGGAGACAACCGTACTAGCTTGAATATAGAGTTACATTACAGACTTCTTAAAACAAAAGAAACCAGTTTGCACCGAGGAACCTTGCTCACTCCTGCCAAAACGGGCTCTCCGCTCAGATCACCCACGTGGACAAACACAGAACAGTGGATCAACTTCTGCCCGTTCCGAGCTAATACTACACACGCCGCCTAAGACTTCTTCGCGTCAACAATCCTAGTGTGATTCTGAATCTTTCTTGGATGCCACAATGAACTCTTCAGATAACTCTTCATCCATGGGATTACCTCATGTTTAAACTGGGCCCATTCAAGGGGAGGTCGAAGGAGGTATTGGACGAAACCTTACGCGGACGCGGTCGTGATTCGGGAAGATGTGGCTGTGTCTCGTTGAGGGGGGGTTGGCTGCTGGTGGGATCAGGGAGGAGGAGTCTTCTTTCCTCTCTGACTCTTCACCTTCACCCACTCTAGCCTTTCTCGGCCGCGGATAGCTTCTGAGAATTTGACTAAGAATATCACACGCATACCTTAATGTGTCTCCTAACATTCCCGAAGACACCAATCCTAATGGTCCTTCTCTTCAACCTTCCCCGACCTTTGATGATGCACCTATTGAAGGGGCACAGCCTCCTTCCCAGTCTGCTAAGTTATCTGGCGGGGGTATGCAAATTGGAAAGTGTTCGTGATGTGGAGGTTGACTTAGCACGCCTCTTCAGAGAGCCCTCTCCTATGGTGGCCAGGAACCCTTCCTGTCAAAAACAGAGAAAGGTCCTCACATATCCCTGCTGCCTCTCTCCCCCCAGAGTTTGACACTCTGATGAGTGAGACATTATCCTCTGAGACGACTGCTAAATTCCAACCCATAGTGACTTTCGCCATCGATCGCCCTGATCATTGATTATATTACCTTTTATGGCATGTTTCCTCTAATAACACTGTCGTGGATATTTTCACAATTGCGAAGAACTAATGAGATTACTTGTGGCTCGTAAGCCGTTAGCTTTGTTTACAGAAACTAAAGCTTCGCGACCTAGACCTACAACCTTCAAAGTACATGGAGCCTCTTATTTCCCTGTCCCATTCATTCAAATTCCACTCTCAACTCCCTTACGTGCCGTGACTGCTCGTATCCACCTTGAAACACCGCTTGCACTGTGCTTAGTGTACCTAGCACCCAGCTGTAAATATACTATGTAGGACCTTGTCAATTTTTTCAAGTCTCCCACCTCCCAAGTTAGTCACAGGTGGCTTTAATCTCCGCCACCCTTTGTGGGGAGACTGTTACATTGGATATTTTGCTGGATTTCTCATTGGGATGCCTCAACACGGGTCTTCCAACATTTGAATGTTTTGATACAGTCACTTCATCCTGTGCTAACATTTCGTTGTGTTCAATTTCGGATATAGATTGTTTTTGGTTGGTAAGGTCGGCTTTCCTCTGGAAGTGACCACAACCACCATCCTTCAGCAAAAGTCTGCAGCAACAACTTTATTCTGACTAGCGATACGGCAGAGCTGATTGGTCTTCCTTTCATCAGGTCACTTACTTTCCCATCCTTCCTGCAACTACCCTCGCCGGCAGATGCCTTTCCCTACTTTCAGGAACCAATCTTCCAGGCGACAGCAGATCATGTGCCATGTTCATCTGGGAGCCGCAAATCAACAATTCTCTGGGGGAACAAAGATTGTGCTCTGACTAATCGTGAAAAGCGTAAATAATATAGGCTGTATAAGCAACCTCTCGCACCTTCCACCTTCGATTTTTTAAAGCTTCAGAAGCCCAATCCCAGCGTATTAATCGAGGAACGAGGAAACGATATTTCTGCAACTATGTTTCTACCGTAAATTCTTATACACCTGTATCATCGGTCCATAGGGTTGTGCTGAAAATTTTCCAAAAATACCACTTAGATCCACCTCTCCTTCCTAGTTTACGGCCTGCGTACCTTTAATGTCATCTCTGTTCCGGGGTCGTAGCTGATGAGTTTGGCTATCACATCGCTTCCTGCTCCAGCTGGTCTCGACATCATAAACCGTTTCGTTCTGACCGCCTTCGGGTGGAAACTAAGACTTTTCTGTTCCCTCTGGAGAAGACCTTCCTTACAACAGATTATTTACCAGAACCGAGTTCCAGGAAGCCTTCAAACTATGCAAAGATGGAGCCCCTGACCCCTTAAGGCATTTCCTTCCAGATGCTAATTCATGCTCATCCTACTATCACTGCATTCCTCCTCAGCTTATATATAATAATATGGGTGAAGAGAATCTTCCCTCCTGTCTAGTTTACTACATATATTGTCCCCATTACCAAACCTGGGAAGGATCCAACTTCTTTCGATAACCATCGCACTATTTCATTAACCTGCAACACATGCAAGCTGATGGAGAGGATGGTGGCTTCCCATCTTGTTCCCACCTTGTCGCAACTCTTTGCATTTTCTGACTCAGTTTGGTTTCCGTAACCATCGCTCTACTCAGGATCCTCTCCATTTTCTTTGATCTCGAAAAGGCGTATGACAGCACATGGAGTATGGGTGTTTTGGGCCTCCAGGGGTAACTTGCTCTCTTCTTTCGGTTATTAATGTCTGATCGTTCTGTGTTTAAGTCCATTGTGGAACCACACTGCCGAGACGTTTTGTCATGGGTGAGGTGCCGCAGGACAGTGTGCTGGATGTTTTTCTTTTCGCAATAGATTAGTCTATGCCATTCCGAATTCGGTCCTCTGCTTCATCTATGTTGACGACTTTGCCCTGTACATCACTGGAGCAAAACTTCCTTGTTTAATGCGTCAACTTCAGCTTTCCATTGACAGGGATTCCTCCTGGTGTGGTGTTCTGCGCATGGCTTTACATTCTCAACATCGAAAACTAAAGCCATGTTTTTCCGGAAAAATCCCCGTCGAGGACGTCTAATACAATCGCTTCCTATATTACACCTCTATGGCTCCCCTATCCGTGTGAAGCCGACGATGAGATTCTCGAGCCTGCTGCTCGATGAGCGCCTCACGTACCTCCCTCTCATTACTCACCTAAGATAGTTCTTGCAGCTCCCTGGATCTCGTTCTAGGCACACCTCACTTCTAAGACTTGTAGTAAGGTAGCCGTTCTGATCCTTAAATTATTGCCCTATAGCTCTTACATATATGGTCTAAAATCTTTGAAAATCTCCTCAACTCTCATTTCCTAGATAATCTGGAATCCTATTCCCTTCTTTCAGATCGTCAGTAATCCTTTCGACGCTCGAGGTCAACTAGTGAAATACTTTATCTCGCAGATTTGTTTTTTACCTTTAGGGACTTTGGGGAGTCTTGTGTGGTGGCGCTTAGCATATTGAAAGCTTTTGACCGGGTATGACACGCTTCACTACTCTCGAAGCTCTCTTCCTTTGGGTTTCGTCCTCTTTACTTATATCTGGTTTTCTCTCAGATCGTTCGATATCAGGACTGGTTGAAGAGCGACTTTTCTCCATTTCCGTTAATTGTGGTGTTACTCAATGTTCTGTTATATCTACAACTTTATTCTTACTTTTCATAAAGCTGCTCCTTTATCTGCCACCTCTTTTACATCTAGAGTTGCTTCTCGACTTCAGCCTTCCGAATCCATTCTTGCCGAGTTGGATGAGATTACCTTGTATGGTCGCTTCAATCTTGAAAAATTCAAATCTTTCAAAAATTTCTTCATTTCCCTCTCTAAAGCACCTCCCAATTTTCCTATCTCCTTCAACGGCTCTCCCGTCTCAACTGTGAATATTTACATTAACATTCTTTGTCTTAATATAAACAATAAATTATTTTTGAACATATCACAACGGTTTATAGTTATGTTAATGGGATAAGGCTCTTTATAGCTGAGGGTTATGTTGTCTTTTTTTTTTCAAATAGTTATTCCAATTATATAATGGTCTTATCCGGCTTTGAATGGAGTACTGTTCTCACATTTGGTGGGCTCTAGTTCCACCCTTCTTTTCGATGGGGGTTGAGTCTAAGGCTAAAAAACTGTCCTCAACTTCCAAACTCCCTTGATCCTCTATATCTGCGACGTGACGTTGACGGACTCTTTCTTTTCTATAGGTACTACAACGGCAAGTGTTAGAGGGAGCTGACCTCTTACATTCCACCACATTGTGTCGCCCTTGTACCACGAGGGAGTCTTGCTTGCATATTAATTTTGTGTGTATAATGGAAACCCCAGGCTTACCCGTTATGGTGCCTCCTTTCCAGCCACCTCAGTTTTGTGAAACTGCCGGCCATTTTCTGTTTTTTCTCTGCTTTATTTAATTTTCCTTTCTTTAAATCTTTCTTCGCTCATTTGAGTTAGGCTTTGGCTTGGGTGGGTTTTTTATTTTATATTTCTGCCGAGAGGAGGAGGAGGCGTGCAACAAAGAGTTCAGAAGAGAGTTCCATTATCGTCGTCGTAGTAGTGGCATTTTTGTCATACAATAGTTTGATAGTTAGAACGAGATGGGAGTGTTAGTGAAAGTGGAAGAGTTAATGAAATTAATTAAAGCCATAAACTCTTAGCTTTCCAAGAAGTTGAATGAGTTTAACCCCAGATGTGTGAAACTTTGTTAACAAGGGCATACAGTGACCCTATATAGAACATGCAACTAGCTATGGTGGTTGGAAGAAATTCCGAAGGTGCCTTAGAATTCCAAATGTCTTATAAGTCGGGTAAATACTTGGAATTGAGTTTGTGAGACATTGGAAATGACTTTTTTTGCCTTCAGTTAGAGAGTATACCTATACAAGTAATTAGTTCTTTTCCTATTTTAATTGGGATTCTCTTGAATATGAAGCTGCTTAAGTACGTAATATAATTTTTTATTTTTTTCCCTAAAAGAATAAAATATATTTTGATTTATCTAAGTTTTAAATATACTCGTGACTAAGGTTTAACATTAGCTTCGCCGAGTTCTCGATATATATATTAGAATTTGTATAATAAATTAATAGGTATATGAAATATAATTTTAAATTTATAATATTTTTATATATATATGTTATCTATTTCATACATTATATTATTATTATCTGTATACCATTATAATTATTATATATAACTATATTATAATAGTTTTATGAAAAAGTTAATAATTGTTTCTTTACTTTTTTTTTAATTTAAATTTAAATTTTAAACATTGTTCGAGTTTGAGATGTGTAAATTACTAAAATGCGTCCAGATTGAAGAATATTTTAATTACACTCTATGAATAATGGAAGCTGTAATGTGCAGCGCATCTTGCAAATTTTAGTAGCCAATTGATTCTCTTCTGTAATTTGATTTTCCGGTGATTTTCTTTTCATCTATGACTTAGGAATCTCTTTTATTTCTGAGATTTTTAGGTTGACTGTTTTACTAGTAGATTGTCTTTTAGTTTTTTTCTTTTCTGTATGCTCCAATTTTTCCCATATCTGGCAAATTTGACTCTTCTTTCATCTGACAAATTACAAGGGAGGATCCTGAAACTGTGCTGAACTATCTGACTCCGTCCGATTCTGTTCATAGTGTATTCATTTGCAGTCTGTTCCAAAGACACTCTGCTTTAAATTCAATCTTCAGTTCTGGAAAGATCTACAAAGATTGTCGACAAAAATATTTTATTTCAGTTAACTCTTTCTTCCTTTCATGGATTATTTGTGTTGCTAACGTTCTCATAAATTTTCTGCAGTTCAAGTCTCTGTTGAATTTTTTGTTGTAAAGTTGGGTTTTTTATATTTTTGAGTGTTGATTGATCTTCAAATGAGAAGAGTTCAGAGTACGGAGCATATACTACTATTATCTTTTAGTTCGAAGCTTAGAGATAAGATGTTATTCCATCTTTGTCTCTTGACTAAGATAGCATTGCGTTGATTTTTAGATTCCATTATTTGGGACGTGCTGTTTGCTATTTGTTCGCCCTGCTTTAGTGCTCTATGAGTATTGTGGAGCCATCGACTGTAATGTAAGTGAGAATCACTTCATCGGAACATAGTATTCTCATAGTTTTATCAAGTTATTCTGAAAACTATACTTTTCGTTTTGAATTCAATAAAATGTATCACTTTACAATTTCTTATTCCTCTCCTCATTGTCTTATTTAATTTTTCAATGATACTGATCAGTTTGATGCGTTTCGTACTAAGCTAATTCTGTTCTTGTTATTTGAATTCTTTTAAGATATCAGTAAAATCTTGCATATTTCGTGAAATGTTGAGTATCTTTTTCTTCTGTAACGTTTGATTGTTTTTTCTTCGTCCATTAATGACAATTAAATGAATGATGATGATGCTCGAGTTTACAAGTTTAAATTATGCATTTAGCTTATTTTGTTTATTTTTTTCTAGAATATTTTACAATAATTTTTCAGCTAAAGGACTTCCATTTTCTAAGCTGTTCACCAGTGTTTAATCGTTATGCAAAGAAAATAATGGGTCACTATCTTTAACCATTATAGCATTGTTTTGATTTTCACTTAGTTAAACATCACCTTTCTTTCATTAGATCTCATTTAGTCAGTTTTGAAATTAAGATTTCCTGAATATTTATTCACTTTCTTTTTACAATGCGCAATGTTGGTGATGCGTTTTAAATGTTGGCATTATTTAAAGATCTAGATGCATTTGACCATGATAAGTGTTAGGTAGCCTTTGTGCTGATCCTGACTGTTCCATCAACTGTGTTAACTTTTCATATGACAAATGAAAGTATTTTATCATCAGGGAGTATTTTAAATACTGAGGGTTTTCGGATTTTGGTTAGTAATGATTTTTTCTAAGGATTTTACTTAATTATTCGTTATCTTAGAACTAACGAACTTTTTTATTATTTATACTATCATTAAAATTTCTGGAAGAAAGAGAATATATATAATATATATCAATATATTATATATATATATACTATATATATATATATATAATATTAAATTATATTTTATAATAATATATATATATTTAATATTATATTATAATATATATATAATATATATTATTATAATATCATGTATAATAAAATTAATATTATAATTTTTGTATTTGCGGCGGGAAGCCTCATTTTTGCGGTCGACTGCGGCTCGGCTCCAGGTCCTAAATTTCGCTCCGACTCGGCTTCCTCCCAAAAAATTTGCTCGGCTCCGCTCAGTCCTTTAAAGTTTAGCTCGGTCCCCAACTTGAGTCCGGCTCGCTCCGAGCTGGGTACACTTAAATTATTCTTTTAGGGGTAGCATCAAAGTTTGGAGACCGCTGCCCTAAAGAGATGGATACGGCTCCAAATGGAGCTGATGTGAGACATTTCTTTCTATGCTTCTGACTTCCGAGAGGTGAATTTACGTATCGTACGAACAACTGTAGTTGGGCACAAGCTGCCACGTCATTTGACTCATCAAACTGCATTTCAAAATCACCGCATAGATGGAAGTATAGAAAAATCTGAGTATGACTTGCCAATCCTGAAATATTGGAATCGATATGCAACCACATTCTTAAAAGACATCCTCTGGGACCACTGTCTCCTTTCCATGGACCTCTCTTCTCCCCTTTCAGAATCTACTTGCAGCGGATACTGTAGTTCTCCTTATAAAATCGATTATGGAGCTTTCTTTACACCAAACCACATAAAGTGGCTTGTTTGTTTTCAACTACTCGATTCTGGTGAAGCTTTTCAACAATACATTGAAATCTTCCAAAAGGGTCATACAACATAAATTCTGGTGTAATACTCTCTTACCCGATTTGTTGCCTCTTGGTGGACAGTCTCAACTCGCTCTCATTGAACCATCCAAACTCCCTAGTCAATAGAGACAATTGTCTCTAAAAGATCAATATTCATCTAATCATCATGACCATCTCCTTCATGGAATTGTCGTGTATTATCTAATTTCGAAGAATTGTTCATTAAATAACTATGTACCCAAAGTGTATGTGTTTGAAGGCACTCCTAGCATCGGTGACTTTTTTCAACATGCCGTTCTTTCTATAGAAGAGGTGACAAGATGGGGAAGTTGAATTCATTCACAAATCTGTCTCTATTCCCGCAGTCTCTCTCCAAAAACTTCATCAGTAGCGGCCGAATCACTTGTCACGACGTACTAGTATGGTAATTTATTGGCTCCAGTAGGAATTTACTAGGTTGACTTAGGATCTTTTAAAACAGCCTATAAGTTGTTATACTGGCGACTCACCTCGCACCCCTTTGGGCGCTCTGTCATTTGTTAAGTCAAGATCTTTTATATCTAACATTTCAACTGGATGTACACGGCTCCTAATCGAACGTTAGATCCAACTTATTGTTATGTATTTCCTTTTCAATTCTTATGGATGCTTTACTGTCCGATTGATTAATTTCGCAGTGATATTACTCTTTAATGAGCTTGTTCAGCAGCAAACCCATCACTGCGTATATTATGCCGAGCGAGTGGCTCCTTTTATAGGCACGGCTATCTTCTTTCTCCTTTCAATAACTGATTTCGATGTTGAGGATGCTTTGCTTCTTCCAAAGTCGTCTCTCGTCAGCGGAGTCAATTCCGCGTCTTCTAGGCGGCGTCGGCAACCTGGTGGTCAAAGAGTGCGCACAGCCACGAGAGAAGAAGAATCTCAGGAATCAAAGCCGTACACCCAAACATGATTATTTTTAAATGGGCCGGAGCGAGATCTCGGCGAATTATTCGTCAAACGAAACAATATTTTCGAACTTACATTCGACTGTTAACCCACAACCCCTTTTAGTTGTGGAAGTTACAAGAAAATATCTGTCGCTCAATATCTCACCCACAGTCTCCGTCTATGGCCTGATATAACTGGATGATCTCCGCTTGGGCTGTAGCGATGCTTAGGTTTAGCTTGCTAGCATTCGTGATTATCTCGCTCAACTGAAGGCTTCAAAACGGAACTGAACAGCTCAACTTTCAACAGGAGGGAGAATCTTACACTCTCTTTACCTTGCAGGTTGAACTCGTTGGCATGCAAGACGGTGCCTGGTCAGACATATTTGTACATCAATCTCGTCTATCTTCTTCGCGTGCATTTTTGCTGGTTTAATAAAGTTGATATCTTCTTTTTCCATCTCTTTGGACTATCAGCTTTGTTAATTTATTCAACTGGAAGTAGTTGGCAGACAAAGACAATTTCGCTGACTGTCACTCCTGTAATATGGGAAATGTTCTGGCCGTTACTCCTTTCTGGGAGCGTAGTTCTCCGAATCAATTGATCTTCCGAATGTAGACTGCGGACCTCTTTGGGAAACTAGACCATGAATCGAGCTTCTCAATGTTGGGATGTTCTTGTTTGTCTTTTTTTCCTTGAAAGCTTAAACAAGTGAACTGGGATTTCTAAACTCCATCGTGGTTTCATCGGCAATCCCTTTTCCTCAAAATGCTTCTGTCAACAATTATAGGTTCGGTGCTTCTATTCTGTCAGCCACTTTATCTGGATGAAGCGTTCCGCAGGGTTGTTTTAAGTGTATATTTGCCTCGGATTTAATGAATTGCTTACTTTATTACAGCACTTGTCTTTCTCTCTATGTGTCTGATATACAAACGGTGCCAGGCTGCCTTTTCTCGAACGGCTTAACAGCTATTGAAAATATACTGGGCCTATCCATGGCTCATTTTCTCCCATCAACAAGAGTGCTTTAAGAAAAAAGGGAATCGATTGCACCTTCTTCAGACCTAACTAATGGTTTTGCCTATTTGTATTTACAGGTCAAATTTCTGAGGATCATTCTAGATGAACACTTAAATCCGATTTAAACCTGAACGCACCTTGTCATCCGCGCTTGACCTATTCCGTCCTCGTCATCCTTTGCGGCCCGATCGCAAGTCCTTTTCGCCTTACATGCCCTATCCATCGACTGGCTATGCTTTGAGTGTACGGCAGACTCCACAATCACTACACTATTTAGATCCTCCAAAATGAGGCGAATTCTACTGGGATTCCGATGGTCCCGGTGTTGAGTTGACCAATGTGTGCACGTCTCTTCGAAGAGATAACTTATTTACAAGCTATTTGTTTCCAAACCCGAATACGTCTGCTCGAACGATTCTGGCAGAAGATACTCAGAATCCAATTACTGGCATTTGCAACACTTCATAAACGCTAAATTTCCTTAAACCTTTGAAAAGGTGCTGCTTCCTACGAGAAGGGACCTTGGCTATTTACTCTTCTCTTTCTTCCCTTTTCGCTCCCCACATTTGCTTGACTCTGACTCTCTTCAACTAGCCATCGGTCTCTGTTAAAAGCTCATTCCTGTTCATTCCGAGTCAGAGGTTTATCAGTTTTACTGAAGTCTAAAAGGGAAGTGTGGGTCGCTCTGCTGTTTTCCTGAACGATCTCCATACCTCCCCTATGCTTGAATTTTTTACGGCAGACCGGCTATAATGATTGCTTTCCGATTTAATTTACAATACACTCTATGGTCTATTTATTCCGATTCGCTCAGCGCGCTACGGCGCTTAAAACCTTATTCTAAAAACAAACTGGTATCGATGTACACATTTTGGCTGTCATCGGAAGAAATAATTTTATGTTGGGACCCTCTCATGTAGGGGTAACTGAAAATGAAATCGCTGACAGAGAATGGCACCTCCTCTTTTCGGTAGTGTTCCAGGTATCTCCCGGATGCCATTCGACAGGGTCGCATCCAATCATACTATCCTGCTCTTCGACAGGTTTTCGATCTTATTGGCAGATGCGCTGACGCAGACAGCGGAGAGATATGAATAAAAGCGTATCGGTGAATGGTCTTCTACCAGAAAGGCTTACACGCTCGTTGGTCACCATATTAGTCCTTATGTCTGACCCTCCAATTGCAATTTTGCCGGCGCCAACACCCCTCATTTTCGCCATTTATTCTTGATTGTCCCAGTGGACTATTGTGTCGTCTTTTCTACTTCACGGTCATACACCTTCTGAAAGATTATCCCAATCTTGTCGATCTTCTTTATTATATTTTCTCTTATCTTTAAGAATGAATATTCTTTAATACATTTTTTTGTTTATGTGCTCTAGATATTTTAATACATTTATTTTATTAGTTTTTTATTATTTGCTGGACTGATATTCATTTCCTCATCTTTCTTTGACTGAGCTATTTGAATGGGCCCTCCCATAGTGCTGATTTTTCAGCCCAGTTATGGCCGCTTTCTGTGAGCCGTGGTGGGTCTTCTTACTCAAAAAAAAAACTATATATATCCTCTTATATAATTTAATATATAATATTATATTATATATATATATTTATATACTTATTATATTATATTTATATATATATTACTATTTATATTATATTATTAGGTGGGGATGGAGGGGAAGGGTATTCTGAAGAGTGAAGAGAGTGGGAGGGGGCTGCTATTGTATGCCGATGATGTTGGTTTATGTGGTGAATCTGAAGAGTTGAGAGGATTGGAGGGGTTTGATAGTAATGTAGATAAGAGGTAGTGAGTAAGGAGAGTCCTCGGTGTGAGTATGGTAAGATGGTGAGCAACGGCGTATTGAGTTTAAATTTTGATACATGTTGATGAAAAGGGAATGCATGATGCGGAGTGTAAAGTTGTGAATGTAGGAAGGTGTTGGTGTTTCTTGATGGATGTAAGGAAAAGTCTGAGTGCTAGGGTTTTGCTGCGGGTAATTTTGTTCTGCGTTATGTATACATAGTGAATACTATGTCTGGAAAAGGGTATAGATCTGGGTATAACGTCCATGGCGATTTTAGGGCGATTAGGTGTGGGGATTGGTAAACGAAGAAGAACGATTGGGCGTTGTATGGTGAGAGAGTAATGAGAGAAATAACCGAGAGTATTGATGGTTTGGTTAAATGGAAGGATGGATATAGTCGTTGTTAAGCGGATGTATAGTGCGTTGGTGCTGGTCGACGGCTGGGCGAAGAAAGTGGGTTGAGTCTAAACGATGTCTGAGGGAGAGTAATGTGAGTTTGGCGCAAGAAGGTGCTAACGAGTGGAATGGCGGATTTTGTGGGGGCTGGTTTGGATTTGACAGGGATGATTCACATTGATGAGAAGACACAGTGAGGTGTGAGTCTCGTGAACCAGGCGGATTTCTGATTGCGACAATTTTCATTGCGTGATTTTCTTCTACTATTTCTGTTCGGTGGCTGCACCACTCCCCCATCGGGGATAGTTGGAATATATATTATTATATATGTAAATATATATATATATATATTATATATAATATATATATTATATATAATTATATTACTATTATTTTATATATACTTTTATATATATTATATATATATATATTATAATATATATTATATATATAATTTATATATAATAATATATTTTAAATTGGAGATGAGATGAGTGGAGGGTGCCTAATTTATATGCGATGATTTGGTTCTGTGTGAGGGATATGAAAAAGTTGAGAGGATTGGTTAGAGAATTTTGGCAGGGTGGTGTAAAGGAGGGCTGAAGTTAACGTGGATAGCGTAAGGTTATGGTGTGAGTGAGGAAGTATCAGTGTAAGTTATGTTAGAATGGTTGTGCAGCTGAGTGTTGATTAAATATTTAGGGTTATGTTGATGAAGGGAATGGATGATGGCAGAGTGTGTAAGAAGTCTGTTAATGGAGGGTGAGTGGTGGCATATCGTGGTGAGTAAAGGGTAAGTCTGAGTGTGTAGGGGGGTCTTTAACATGAGGGATGTTGTTACTGTGTTTTGTATGTAGTCAGTGACATGGTCTGGAAAGAAGTTAGATAAAGTTCAATGTGTTTCAGATGGACAATCTTAGGGCGTGTTAGCTGTGCGAAGAATTGATAAATGAGGAATGAAACTTTAGAGTTGGTGTGGTGTGAAGAAGGGGTAATGGAGATATGAGTATGTTGAAGATGGTGGTATATGGAGGATGATGATAGTCATTGGTTGGATTATATGTGCGAGTGTGTTGGGAAGACCGAAGGACCGAAGAAAAGAGTGGATTGATAGTAAGATGTTTGAAGGAGAGATGTAGATTTGGACGAGGCGGAAAAAGGTGTATAACAGGAGTGATGGCGGGGATTGTGAGGGGGTATGGTTGTGGCGACTGGCCAAGGGATGACCTTAACTTGAGATCACTATGGTGAGGGTCGTCGCTGTCATGAAGCTTGGGGATTTTCTACGCGAGAGTTCTCACTAATTAATGGTAGAGAGGGGCGGTAAGGCTGGGCTTTATCTTTTCGAATTTTTGTCATGTTCATACTACTGTTTTTTTTCCAAGAATGTCGTCATGCACTTATCCATTCTGGGAATAGGGTGATAAGAAGAAGAAAAAAAGTATTTACTATTACACGGTGGTTGCGCTGGTTTGGGATAAGCGGTTAAAGTTCCGATTTCTGTGCGCGTGTTACCTCTTTATATGGGGTAGCACGTTAAAAGGTGTTTTAGTATATATAATATTGTTATATTATAATTTTATATTATTTCTATTATATATATACTATATATAATTTTAATAACATAGAGGTCTTTATTAAATTTCTGCTTTTATAAATAAAGGTATTTTAATGTTTTATATTAGGTATACTATATATATATATATATTATAATATTTTTCTTCTTTCTTCTTCTTTCTTTCTTTCTCATACATATTGAGAATTAGAGTAATGACTTACAATCATCGAAAAGAAAAGCAGTAGAGAGTTGACAATGTCGAAAGAAAGCCAGCCTTACGCCGCTCTGTAACACTTATTGTGAAAGCTCGTCAAGACAGCAATCCACCCTAAAGCTTCATGAGCGCACGGACCCTCACTATGGTAATCGTCAGTGTTCCCTTTGCCAGGTGGGCCACAACCATGCCCATAAAAAACCCGCCTTTCTCTATTAATGCACCTTTATCTCGCTCTGCACCAATTGCTCATCTCCTCGCATTGTATCCGATAATCCACTTTCTCTTGGTCTCCCAGCGTGTTTCAACACCTCTCCACTATCTCGCTTGACAACCGACTGATCAATTCATCCTTTCCACGTGAAGCATTTAACTACTTCATTTATCTCTCAATTTCCTTTCTTCACACCTACCTCTCTATACGTTTATTCTCATTTTATTAATTTTCCACCTAGCATGCCCCTAAGATTATCTATCTTTGAACTTTAGATTATATTTCTTATTCTTATTATATAACTATATTATATATATATTATATATATTAATATATACTATATATATATACATAATTATTAATTATAATAATATATTTTATATATAATATATAATTATATATTATATATATATATAGATATTAATATTAAATCTAATTATGTTATTATATTATATTTATATTTAATATATCCTCCAATATTTATATATTTATGTTTTATTTAATATTTATTTCAATTTATATTTATAACATATTATATATTATATATATTATATAATATATAATTATTATATTTATATTATATAAAATATTAATCTATAATTTATAATATATAATAAAAATATAATATATTATATAAATATATTAATATTATTATTATAATATATTATATATCTATTTAACTTAAAAATAATAATTTAAAGTGATATATTGACATTTGTATTTATACTTATATTAAATTATGTTAATATTTATAAATATACCAATATATACTATATATATATAATATATAATATTTTATTATATATATACTATTAATATATAATATATATATATTAACTATATATATTATATTATATTATATTATTTTTTTTCAGATTAGCCTTATTTGTGGCTAGCAGTGAACCTTATCTGAAACGAGGGATACCAAATAACGGAGAAAATAATGTGTCATCGTAGATACAATTGGTCATTTAAGTATTTTACTTATGGCTCTTCATTTCATTATTTTTTCTATGTAATGACAAAGGGAGAATCATTTTTATATAATTCTAGTGAAGAAGAAGAAGAAGAAGAAAATATAAAGTATAACTATTTAAAATGTAATTTGCCCGTAGCTTGTACTTCAGAGGAGAGTGACTCTTTTGAATTTTTGAATAGAATTTCGGAGGAAGTATTTCATACTTGACAATAAACTGGAAATCTGAAAATTGAGTTTTTTTTTAATATTTACCTATTCTAATATTGGAGAGTAATGAGATGGTTTTCATAGAGATGAAATCATGATTGCCTCAAAAATGCTCCTGAATAATCTCATTTTTGGATGTAGTCATTCAGATGTACCGTATTCAGAAAAACATATTTCTATAAGAGAAAACTTTTACTTTTATTACCGAAACTTTTATTTTTACTCTAACAATCTTTTTAATTTTACTTTATTTTGTTATAAAAATTTAAAAGATCAAATTTAGGAGTACCTTGGGAGAGTGAAGAAACAATTTTCATCAGCTCTCATTCCTATCCTGCCTTCATAGATAAACTTTGCTGTGATTGGATTGGGTTGTTACAAACTGGCATGCAACGTTTTTCTTTACTTTAGGAACATTCACTAGTTATATTATAGCTTCCTGACCTTGGTCAAAATAGATGTCTAGCTCTGCAAGAGCAAACCATATTCTTTCTTTTCTCCTTTCATTTGATGGCTGGTTTGCCCTTGCTCTAATCAACGATTTCTCTTCATGTATTATGTTTGTCTTCCAATTTTTTTTTCAATATTACCGGTCTTGGGAGGGAAGACTTGAGATTCTACATATGCCACAGTAGCGTGTGATAAATTCTTTCCATTCAAATAAACTTTATAAACCTTTATTATAAATTGAAGAAAAAAAATGCTGCTTTTTCTTTTATTCATCACAACAACACTAGTCTTCGTACTCCGGGAACTCGTGATACTCATATTTCTTGATGCTAAAAACTCTGTTCTTCAGTTCTTCGTAGATAAAGTAATAATCTCAGTTTCTTTTAAAAACTTTTAAGCAGTTTGGAAGAAGGATAATGGGGACTTACAAGGGATCGGAAGCATTTTGGAAGAAGCGAAAAGTTCAGAATGGAGGAAGAGGAATCTGCATAGAATAAGAACAGGGATGGTGCTTTGTATGATGAATGGATGTGAGGAATGGTGGAGGCACACTTCGAAAATCTGCATAGTATTGGCATGATGAGGTGTTAGTGATGTGTGTGGTTGATGGTGCGTAAGAAATAGAATATTTTGGAGATGAGGTAATGGGTAGGTGAAAAAGTTGAGATGTAATCTGAGGCATAGACGGAATTTGGCGAAATTGTCAAGATGGGGGAGATGGCTGATTGATTGATTTGGGTTTGTACACGTATGAAGGTTAGTTCGAACGATTATAGAGAGGAGTTGCTGCTTATGAGCTAGGAGGATAAAGGGATTAGTATTATTGAGTGTTTCGAAGATTATGCTGTATTGGTTGAAAGGTACGTCGAGTCCTGAAGGACTAATTTTGTGAGAAAAGGGTGAACCTTTTGAAGTGGTAGGGTGGTGGATCAATTCTTACTTAAAAAATAGAGGAGATAAAAGTTGTATTTAGGTTTTTGATTATACAGGATTAATAGGGAAGCACTGTGGCGGGTGTTAGTGATCTGGTTGAAGTGGTAGGCTCTCTGGTGGAAAGTATGTATGACGCTATTGAAGCGTGTGTAAATAAATAGGCCGAGTGAGGCAGGATTTTTGTTCCCTGGTTACTTATTTGCATACTGAGATGGGGTGGCAGGGAAAAGGTTGAATGTGAGGTGGATCATGTCTGCTCTATATGGGGATTTTTGTTTGTGTAGGTGAATCTGATGAGAGTTTGAGAGCGCCTGGTAGAAGGGTTTGAAGCTTATGTGATAGAGTGGTTGGTAAGTGAGTCGGAGATGTCTGCTTTGTGAGTCATGTTAGTGGTGATACGTGAACTGTACAAGAGTTTAATATTAGGATAATGTATAGAATGAAAGGGAGGTGAGCGATGTGTAGGAAAGTAGTCTGGTGCTATTAAATATTGGTGGAATGTGAAGGCGCACTAAGATGATGAGGCGCTAGGGTTTTAGCATAAGGTATTGTTACCTGTGTTAAATGTACGGCAAGTAAACTTGGTTGGATAGAGTATAATTAAAGTACAATTAATTAGTTCAGATGGACAATTTAGGGGCGTTAGGTGTGTGGTGTGGAAAGGTGTAATAATGAGATAAAGAGCAATACCAGTGAGATTTTGGTTTGAAAGGGTGATTGTAGTCGGTTGGCTATAACGCGAATGTTATAGTGTGAGTAGTGACTGGGACACGGCTGCTGGATACAGAAGAAAAGTCGATTGGTCGTAAGGATGCCCTGAAGGATGGTGTAAGTTTGAGCAAGATGAAAGAAGGTGTTAACATGAGTGAATGGCGGGGTTTTGTGAGGGGGTATGGTTGTAGGTCTTGCCCAGGATGACCCACATTGAGAGATGGCCAGAAGAAAAAGAATAGTACCTTAGCTTAAAAAGAAAGGAAATAATTTCTGGTTTTATCATCATCACAGTCTAATAAATATGGACTCCAGTGTCTGGTGTTTCGTTCTCTTTTCGTCATTTTCAACTACTTTCTGTTCGGGTATGTTGCGCATCTCTTTTTACTCCTCTTATACCCCAGTAAGAATGCGTCGCATAAAAAATCTACCCTAGGTTCAGAGACGAGAACGTCCCTAGGTATTCGAAATCAATCCTTATAGGCAAGCCACAACGCACTCTAATATATATATTTATATATATTATATATATAATAATTTATATAATATATAGATATAATATATATTATTATTAATATATAATAAATATATTATATTATACTATTAATTCTATTTATATATATATATATATACATATATATATATATAAGCTGTAACTTTTCTTCCGTTTTTTTGTCTTGTATTATTCTTCCGACGTTGGCACTGCTGTCTTAGTTTCTGCTATAGCTGACTTCTTCACTAGAAACTTTTTAATTTCCTCTAATCGATTCCAGTCATTCCTCTTCCTTCATCCCCTCTAACTCATTTGTTCCTACCACTGTGAATTATTCTAAAAATGAGAGTTCTGTCCTCTCGGCGCTTAATACCTAGAAGACTTTATGGGTTTGATGGAATTCCTCCTGTGGTTCTCAAAGCTTGCGCTTCCAAATTTGCGCCCTGCCTTAGTAAATTATTTTCATTTCTGTCTATCAACTTCGATCTTCCTTTAGTGGTGGAAGCGTGGGCTTATTCAACCCTTGCCAAAAGGAGAGGAATACTCGACTCCTTAATTGTCGTCATATCGTTTTACCTTTATTGTATTTCCAAAGTTTTCTAGTCTATCTTTAACATAAATATTTGGATACCAATCAAAATCTTCTAATCTTATCTCAAATCACAAGAAAGGATACAGTAAGGAAATCACTTTTGTTGATCTTTTCTCCTTTTTCTCTGACACGTGGTTCTCTGCGCTTTGGCTTTTCGGTCCTTTGCTATGGTGCTATACATATTGAAAGCTTTGGATAGAGTGGTATAAAGCTTTGGTTTCTAAACTTCGCTCTCTATTCTCTCCAATTTCCTTTCCATTCGATCTATAGCATCCACCATTCGTCCTTTAAATATATACTAAGTGTAGTGTTTTTTACTACTTAGGGTTTTGTCCTATCCCAAACCCTTTTTATCCTATTAATTAATGACGTCTGTCATTTCATCATAAATTCACACTTATGCTGACGAATCTATCCTTCATTATTTCATTCATTTTTAAAGACGTCCCTTACTACAAGATCTATCTGATGCTAGGAGGGTGAACTTGGGGCAACTGACATTTGACTTATTTCATAATTCTAATAGAAAACACAGGTGTTTTCAATGACTTAAAAACTTAATCCCTTCTACTCTTCCATCAACTACTAGATTTTCTTCGAAAACACACAAATCACATTCGACTGTCTTAAATACCTTTGGTGCTTCTTTCCTCGTAATCTTTTTTAAAGAATCTTACTAAGCAAGTTTCTAAGAGATTGAGTGTTCTGATGCACCTTAAGAATTCCTTCATACTTCACCAGTTCCTTTCAGGGGTATAAGTTCGCTCTCACTAACTATCTACAATCCTTTTCTGCTCTTCTGAACTATCTAGATGAAAACTTGGACTCGTGAAACCCGTCTTTCCACCCCACATTATTCCCTGTCCAAGTCGTTGAAGTCAGACTTAACAGCTATGCTCACTAATATATGCATGTATATTCCACTGGTAAAGACTGGAATATTCCGTCTTTCTTTTTTCCAACTTCCTTTCACTTGCACACTTTTAAACACAGTGTATTATAACATCTCGGTCATTAATTTCATTTGGACCTTTCCTTTGATTTTACCATATTTAAAAGGTGAATTTAATGTGGACATATGACCCTTACCCAGCAGAGGATATATATATATATATATATATATATATATATATATATGTATACTATAGATATAGTAATATATATATATTATATATATATATATAGATATATATATATATATTATATATAATATATTATATATATATATATATATATATATATATATGATATTATATATAATAAATTATATATATATATATATAGATATAATATACTATATATATATATATATATGTGTGTGTTTTAAATATGTAGAGCCGCCCCCCATGGGGGGCGAAAAAAAAAAGAACCCACGCATGGAGTTGACTTGCAACCCAGTGTGGCCGCTTCTTTGGGCCGTGGTGGGTCCTGTGCATAAATTATATATATATTTTGCGGGTGATGGATGTTAATAAAATTCTTCTTTTGTAAAAATAAGTTCTATTCTGACTCCATAAGATGAAATACGATCCCTAAGAAAAACAATAACAAAAAATAAATACATAATAAAAAATAGTTTTAGGTATATGAGAATAACGAGTAGCTATTGATGTGTAAACCAAAATAATAGCCCTATGCCGGCTTGAATATAAAGACCAACTTGTGAATGCGGCCGTTGGTTAGAGGCCTTACAATATGAAATTTTCTTAAGTTTACTAAAAAGATAAAAAATTCTTCGGATAGGTGGGTTTAAGAATATAAGGAATCCGGCTTATGTCATGATCCCGTATTTAATAACAATACATACAACTACAAAGAAATGAACTTATAAAGAAGTAATAGAATAAGAGGCATTAGTTTAATTAACATATCTATGAGGAAATTATCCTCACTGACATGTAAGAAAAATGACTTAATAAGGAATTAGCAATACACATTATCACTGTATGGTAATTGCACCTTCACGCACCTTCAGGATAAATGTAGGAATCACTTTTAATTAATAACAGAAATTATGTTGCAACAGTTAAATGCTCTTCATTCGTTGACATCAGAAAGCGTAAAAGCAAACGAAGCATTAGTTGTGCATTTTGCAAAAATCGATGATACCAGATAACAAAAAAAACTACTTTCATATGTTTAAACTGTTCTAACATACTGTTTTCAATATCAATTTACTAACGTCACATACATGCTAATACAGTATTAAGTTATTAAAAATGATTTTAAGACTGACTTCAGAACCCCCCCCCCCAGAGGTAGGGGCAGTAGATTCTTTAATTTAGGTAATGCCTCGGCCAACGAATCTGTCTGCCGCTCCTCGAACTACGTTGAATAGAAGGAGGTATTGAAGCAGAATAAAGGGAGGGCCCGCAAGGTCGAGCTGTAGGTACAGTCGGTGCAGGTGTGGCTATATCGCGAGTACTAGCATGAGTAGTCGGACGAGGTTGTGGAGCTGAAGTTAACTCATCTGTTATGCTAGATGGTTGAGCTGAAGCTGGAGCAGGAGATAATGATACTGGGGGAGGAGGCGGTGAGATAGTAGGAAGAGAAGGGGGAGGTGAAACAGGAATGTTTTAGGTAGGAGTCGTCCTGAAAGGGACTGAAACTGATCTTGGGAACAATTCCGAATCCGGAGTGTCAGGAGGATCGGAATCGAAGAACGCTGGCTTAAGACGGTCGATTGATACGACCTCTGTGCGTGTGGGACGCTGGATGGTAAAGAACTTCTTCCGAAGTAACACGGGAAAAGGTCCATCGTACTTCGGTTGGAAAGCAGTGCGGTGCGAATCATGGCCTTACAAAGACACTGTGACATGTAAGGAGGTCTTAGGGACGAAAGAATGCCACTTTTGTGGTGACGGAGTGAGGAGTCGGTTCCACGACGTAAGCACAGGCGCTTAACGGGTTAGGTATAAGAATAAATGGGTCAGCAGTAGGAGAACGGAGAAGATTGGCGAAAAGAACTCTCCGGGAAGCCGAAGAGTGGAACCGTAGACAAGTTCTGCCGCAGAACATTGCAGATCCTCTTTGATGGCAGTGCGAATACCTAGCATTACTAACGGAAGAGCGTCTGTCCAATGTTCCGGTTGTGGATGAGCAGCCAAGGAAGCCTTAAGCTGACGATGGAATCGTTCTACCAATTCCTGGTTGGCTTTTGGATTAAATACACAGTGGTATGAGACTTTTCAGAAACCAAGGAGGCGCACATAATACTTCCAAACGCTAAGAATTCGAAGACGCGTCCTTGGATTCTGTAGTGACAGAGAGAGGTCATGCAAAACCGAGAAACCCAATTGTATAAACCGCTGCGCAATGGATCGCGAAGAAGCCAACAGAAAGAGGGAATGGCTTCGGAATCTGAGTGAATCTCGATCGGATAACAAGTAAGAAGGTAGCGTTGCCATAGAAGGAGGAAAGATCTACAATATCTATGGTGAACCCGTTTCAAACCTGTCACCTGGTGGTAAGAAGGATCCAAGAGGGCTTTTAGTGTGCCTCTGGATCTTTAGACCGTGACAGGCCCAAGACAATTTGGCGTGTCCACTGCGTCACCTCGGCCAATGACGCCGGGGCCACACAAAGCGTCTCGGAAATCACTTTCGCGAAGCCTCGGATGCCGGGTGAGAAAGGGAATGGAGATTGAGGAAGATCTTTCCTGTATGAAGAAGGAACGTATGGACGAGGAGTAGAGGTTGATGTAAATCACATAACAACTCTCTTGATACCGGGAGTGTTATCGCACTCTAGCCGTCAAAGAAGAAGTTAATTTGAGGGTGAGTGATTGTCCGTCCTCTTGGGGAGCTTGTGCCATACGCGTTCAAAAATCTAATGATTGTGGAAATAGGAGAAGAGAGTCGAATTGGATGGCGCCGAAAGGGCCATTCGTCAGTGGTGTCATCTGAGACCCAGAGCAGGCCGAAGCCAGTTGGTGAACTTGGAGACGTATGTCTACGGCGGCGTGCTTCCTGGGAGAGATTGTTTCAGTGTACGGAAATAATCGCGAACGTAAAGGTTTGTGACGGTTGATTGGTGAAAAATCTCGACCTTCTAATGAAGGTAACGATGTAAGCTGACGAGTAGTTTAGGTACATTGCCAGCAACTCCTTACCGAAAGCACTATACCGAGTTTCGGCAGGTTGAAGCTTGCGAGAGGAAAAGGATAAAGGAGACCAAACTTTATTCAAATACTGCCTTGCAAGACACCGAACCGACAGCAAAGTCCGGAACGTCAACTTGAATACGCGTTGGTGCAGGAGTCTGAGGGATGGGACAAGCAGGGTGTTTGCAGCAGCTTGAGAGCTCCCTTTGACAGCGCTAAAAAAGCTTTCTCTTGCCTCATCCGTCCCACTCAAGAATGATGGCTAACCCCTGGTCCTTCTTGTGGTAATAGATGTGGTAACGTTGGACGAAGCAAGTTCGGTAAGTCTGAACGAAGAAACGGTGGTAAGAGTTTCCCATTCCTAGTAATTGAGAGTTGCTTTCTGTGTTTGAGGAAGGAGGGAATGCACGAATGCAATCAACACGAACGGAGAGTGGTTAACCCTTCGGGAGAAACAGTATGGCCCAAGAAAGTGAGAGATGATGTACCAAATACACACTTCGCGAGATTCAGTCGCATTCCAGCATCGTTTAAATCGTGCAAAAACAGCACGCATATCTGATCCTGCGATGCCCTCAGGAAGTTGCAACTGCTACAAGAAGGTCGTCGCAAAAGCCAGGCGAAAAGGTAAGCCGCAGTATAGATAATAAACCTTGATAAAGTTGAGCTGCACAATCCAAGACCGAAGGCATCCCGTATACTAAATAATCCAAAAAGGAGTAATAACAAGCGGTTGTTTAATGTCATGCAAGCAGCTACAGGAACTGATGATATGCCTGACCATATCCCAATTTTGAAAGAATGTTGGCCATCCAGACGAGAGTTAAAGAACTGAATATCCGGAACCGGGTAGCGGTCGGGTGTCGAGGCATTCAGGAGCCCTAAAGTCTCCACACTGTCTCCAATCACCCGAATTGGCACCATGTGAAGAGGTGAAGCCCAAGCACTCTTAGAGGGGCGGACAATACCTAGTCCTAACATGTGCTCGAACTCGGCTTGAGCCGCCTTGGGTTTGTCTGGGGGAGACATCTAGCACGAGCGAAAGTTGGAGGACCAGATGTCTCGATATGGTGATGAACATCATGTTGGACAGTTAAAGAAGAAGAACAAGGATTTAAAAGATCCGGAAAATCCTTCTGTAACATAGTAACAAAGGGAGAAGCGTCTGAAGAAGAACATTGGGCGATAGTAGAAATGCCTCCAAAAACAGAAGAGATCGAGGCACCTCTTTTGAGGACAACGTATGGTACCGTCTACCGAAACGTGATTGCGAAGTCCCACCATGAGATGAAATGGGACATAGAAGGTCTGCCCAATACATAGGTTGTGTTAGCTTTTGCCACAGAAAAACCCATTTAAAACTCCGTCGAAGAAGCGAGAGTTCCAAAGATCAGAGTCGTCAACCATATACTGGAATAGTTAACCCATCGCAGTCAAGCAGCGTATGGTAGATAGAGGTATCTGCAGACGCTGGACGGATCGGAGGGACCAAACGAGACAAGATGGCGCCAGTTATCATCAGAATCGTTTTGCTTGTGATACGATCGAAAATACGGTGAAGCACATAAGGAAGCGAAGGCAGGGTCACATAGGGGCCATCGCTTCTGCTACTGTGACCATTGTGTTTCCGAAAAAGTGACGGCGAACAACATTTTCTCCGCTCTTGTGCACCGTAAGAAATATATATAACAATAGTCCGGAGGATAGTATTGTCACATAGAGAGCAGTAAGGAGAAACGACTCGCGAGCGATCCTACTACGAAAGAAGAGCGAGAACGGAATCGATAGCGTGCTAGAGTAGAAGTCGACAGGAAAGCAACTCGTTTATCTCTGCAAGACCGATTTCCAGAGCAGAAACACGAGCATCTAGAGCAGAAGATGTCGTGTGAGAGCAAGTCCGTGAGAAAGATGAGGAGAACAAGCTTGAGAAGAGTGAGAAACCGATGGGAAGGAAGAAATGAGAAGAGTAAGAGAAGACAGTAGGTGAAGTGAGTTCTGCGGGGTGGGGTGGTGAAGAGTAGAAGTTTAGCCACTAAGAACGTTGCACGAAGCATGTGTGCGGAGCAAGCGGTATGCGGTCGCAACCACACGCAAAGAAAGGCTGAATCGAGAGGAGGCGAGTATACTTGGGCATACACAGGGCCGATTGTTTGAAGAAACGAGCCTTAATATGGCCTCCTCCTGGCGGCAGGAGTTTCCTAGCATACGAAAGCATGTAAGCTAACAGTCTACGAAGACGCAAAATTGCCAAGCTGATAATCTTCAAACAACGTCATATTTACCTCAGGGAAGGGAATCGCGCGATGAAGTAATCTTTAGAGTCCGGTCAGGGTTGTTGATAGCGCCTAAAGTTGCAAGGGAATCGCAGAATGGCGCACGAATAGTAGTTGAGGAAGGAAGTAATACCTTGAATATTTATTCTCTCCGCTCATGACCGGGACGAAATACATTCTCTCAGCCAATGAAGACCACTATTCTGGATCAATGCTGTAAAGAATCGCTGGAGAGCGCAAGTTCGAAATGTCAGAGGGAGAATGTCGCAATCGTGCCCGGCATGATAAGGCAAGATCGCCGGACTCAAATATGAATCAAATAAAAAAAAAAAAAAATTTTTTTTTTTAAATTTTTGAGCTTCAATAAAATGAAAAAGGATTTTTTTTTTTTTTTTTTTGTTAGTTTACAGCCTAAGGAAATATTTGAAAAATTATTGTCAAAAAATATATATATATATATAATATATATATATATATATATTTTTTTTTTTTTTTTGTCGTGCACAGGTAGTGGCGTCAAAAATTGGAAAATTAGAGACTGAATAACATTCTAAATAATTAGATATGCTTAGGCGAAAATAATAATAATACAAAATCAAAATAATAAAAAATAGATAAAATTAATACTAATAATATAAAAGAAAAATAAAAAGAAATAATATAATGAAATATAATAATAATAATGTATAAAAAAAACAAAAGTGATA
The DNA here is from genome assembly GCA_015478945.1 of Trachelipus rathkii. Classification (NCBI taxonomy): domain Eukaryota; kingdom Metazoa; phylum Arthropoda; class Malacostraca; order Isopoda; family Trachelipodidae; genus Trachelipus; species Trachelipus rathkii. Next base: position 5,246 of record JABUQX010028188.1, on the reverse strand, counting down.
AAAAGATATGATTGCAATAATATAAATATAAAAAATATGTCCTGTTTGCTCCAAAAAAATTTCAGGATCGCTATTTGATTGAAAAAAGCTGACGCGGAATGCAGATGTATTCAACAAATCTGTTCAACTCCGCAGGGTCCAAGTTTGGCGGTGAGGTAGGATGTAATAAATAGTCTTCTGTAAAAAAGTCATTCTGACTCCATAAGAAGAAATACCGATCCCTAAACAAAACAATACAAAAATAAT
>JABUQX010028187.1:0-17500 GCA_015478945.1 Trachelipus rathkii | reverse complement strand
ATACCAATTCACCGGTGCATAAAATATAAATAAAAAGTGGAATCAATATAAAAAACAAAAATAGATACACAAAAAAAATGAAATTTTTACATATGAAGGTATAATTGAGCCATATGTGGCAAGGCATTAGTATCAAAACATAAGGGCTATAAACCAAGAAACTTAAATGGGCATATAAGATCTGACCATTAATTAATAGGACCAAATACCGAGTCCTTCAAACTCTGTTAACAGACCCAGCTTTTACATGTCAATACCTTATAAAAATAACCAATTTTTGTAAGGGAAGGCTATACAAATTTCAACCTACTATAAAAACGCAAATTGAACTATATTCATAGCTATCAAAAATAAATAAAAAAAATTACAAAAAACCTGCGAGAAAAATCTTTAAAAATGTATCGAAAAAGATAAAAAAAATAACATAACACATTCTCAAATAACCTGAAAAAAAATCTTTTAAAATGCCTCAAAAGGAATTTTTTCCAAAATTAAAATAAAATTTCCATAAAAATTTAAACGCCTGCAAAAAAAACATAAAAAGATTACATTCATAGTTCCCAAATCAAAAAAAAAAATATAAAAAAAAAAATGAAATATTTGTTAAAAATCGGTGTTAACAAAAAAAAAAAAAAAAACTTAGTTAAACCTAAATAAATAAAAATTACATAACCTTCAAAAGACCATAAATACCGGGTCTTTTAAAACGGTTCTCAAAAGACAAAAAAAAAATAATAAAAAAATTTTTACATAACATTCAAAAGACCATAAATACCGGGTCTTTTAAAACGGTTCTCAAAAGACCAAAAAAATTATAAAAAAAAGTTTTACATAAATATGGAGTAAGACAAAGGTTAACGGGTCTTTTTACAATGGATTCTCAAAAAGACCAAAAAAAATAAAATAAAGGTTAGATAACATCAGAGACCATATAATTACCGGGTCAGTGAGATGGAAACCAAAAAGACAAAAAATATAAAAAAATAAAATTTACATAACCACACTCTTGTGACCTGAGAGGAAACCTTTAAAAATATAACCAAAAGAAAAAAATTTCAACATTTGGCAAAAGAAAATACCCTAAGGCGTTACTTAAAACAGAACCAACATGAGCACAAATCTTATTCCTAAGACCAAAGTACCGGGTCTGTCTAAAAATAAAAATCTTACCAAGCATAGAATGTGCAAAAAAAAAAATTCGCTACTAAAATGATAATATTCATTTTTAGGAAGAGAATAAAATTTTGATACTGTAATGCAGTAATAATGGAATATAAAAATTGTTTCTTCTTTTTTGTAAAATGAAGTCCGTGAATTTATAAAATATATTCGTTTATTTTTTTTTATATTTTATATTTTAATGTACACTGCACCCAGTCAAATACTGTAAATATGTTTCTTTTATATATAAGTGAAATAACAACCGATTAAGGAATTCATCTTTCTAAAGATTATTCTAAAAACTGGATTGTTATTGGTCGTTGTACAAAGTTTTATGAATAATTAATATAATATTTTATTATTATTATTATTATTATATATTTTTTTTATTATTTTTTTTAAAACGATTTTAAGGGACACTGCGTATTATATATATATATGATATATAAATGATTTTTTAATATAATATATAAACAAATATTTTATTGAAATTTTGTGGAAGGTGTGGAGTTCAAAATCTTCAATTTAAGTAAGTTTTTTTATTCTGACGGGAAAACAAAAGATTGTTATTTCTTGAGAAATACTACGATTTTATAAGAAATACCAATCTTGCTTTCTTTCTAAATGTATGGTATATATTTGTCTTTCTAAAATAATTGATAAATATATACATCATTTTATTTATTGTTTTAAGAATTGTGATTGGTTAAAAGAGCGTAAACTAAATTACTGGATTCCATATAAATATTAAAATTAGGAATATTTTTGATCTTTTTGCTTTCATTGTCTTCCACTCAAGTTGTATATAGTTGGTACCTGTGATTGCCTTACATATCTCGATCGATTTTTATTATGTGTTTAGCTTGTATATTGTGTAACCAAGTAGTGTTTGTTCTTTGTTTTATTGCAAAGCGAATGTAATATTTATTTTAAATCAAATGTGGTGATTTAATTTCAGTGTATAAAATATTGCAGTTTATTTATTGTAAAGATAAAGGTCATTGTGTTTGTGCTCTTAAAGCATTTGTGATTATATGGTATTTTTTTTTATGTGCATTAAAATATCAAAGTGTCGTCTGTTGTATTGCATTTGTAGATGCATTGCTGTGGATAGTTGCTAGATAGTACTGGCAGGTAAGCTTGTATTTTATGACAATTTATTTTATGAAGTTTTGCAATTAATATTTTTGTGGTAATAATATAAAACGTTTACAAGTTTAAATATTTATTTGTTGACATATGTTTAAATCTTTTAGTCACGATTTTTGTTTGCAACAAAAGAATTACTTATTTACTAATTGGCAACTCATATGCTTTAGAGTAACTGTAAATGTATCAGCTGTTCATGTAATTTGTGTCCACACGAAGAAATCGATGTTTGCATTATATTTCAAATTTGATTAATTTTCAAGTTAAGATTAAAGTTCACTTATCAAATCACCCAGTCTGTACATTTTTGTTAAGATATTTTATTTATTTATATATATTGTTGAACATAAATATTTATATATTTTTATATATACATATTTATGGGCGAGGATTTATATAAATTTAATATTAGTTATTTTTTTTTGGTATTGTTTAATATTTGTTTGCACATACCCATTGATGCACATATAAATGTATATATTGCATGTACATTTATATGGACATTGATCTGTATTGCTAAAGGTATTCTCAAAGCATAATATATATATATATATAATATTAGTAACTGCAGATTCTAGACATTCGTTGCGCGAGGATTTCTGGATGCGCATCGGACATCCAGCTCATGTTCAAGGATGGTAAACTTAGTTGTAAAGAGCAAGTTACACATTCATCTTTTTATTAAAGTTATTTTTAAACTTATTCCAGTAGTTTTTGAGTGTTTCCAAAAGTAATTTATTTTATTGTTGATTTAAATATTCAAGCAGCAATTATTTTAGGTCTCAAAGACGTTGATTTCATGGTCAAAGTATTGATCATAAAACAGGTAAATTCTCTGATAACGAATAATATTGACTGGACGGTTCACATATAAGGTAACGAACCCGTTCAAACCATGTTTCTTGAAGGATCTTCTGGCGAGATAAGTTGATGGAGCTTTTTAAGTTAAAGTTGCACTTGTAGTGTTGCACAGGCCAGTGACTCATTCAACAGGAGATCTAGATACTGCTACAATATAGGTTTGAGAATCTTAGTAAGTGATAGTTGGTGGTTGTCTTGTCAAGGGGGCCTGGCCAAGGGAATGTTTATCAGTCTGCAGAGTAAGTTTTTTGACATTTAATTTAATAACTTTTCAACCAGCACCATTACAGATACTTAAAATTTTAGTCTCTTCGGAAAAATTGAAACCTCACGCCGGACATTCGGGCGACTTCCTCCGAATGATCGCTCTCAAAAATAAAGTTTTTAGGTTTATTTGAGAGCGTAATTTTAAAGTATAATCTAATTAAATATAACAACAAACTTCGGCGTGCTAAAAGTGGACATAATAATAATAATAAAAATAAAATTTTCCACTTCAATTTTCTTAATAATAATAACATAATATAATATTTAATAATAATAAAATCTAAAAAAAATGAATTTTTAAAAAAAATTTTTAATATATCAGGAAGAGAATAAAATTGATTTAAAATTTTAGACCTTCAGAATTAAATTGAATCCTCACGCCGGGGAAGCAGGCGATGTCCTCCGAAAGTTCGCTCTCAAATAAAGTTTTTATATTTATTTGAGAGCGTAAATCTTAAAATATATATATATTTTATTTAACTCTAATGAATTTCAACGGGCTAGAGATAGAAATAATAATAATAATAATAATAAAAATAATAATAATAATAACTTACTCCACATTCTAAATAATAATATAATAAAATTTTTCCAAATCTACCTCAAAAGTGGTTAGTAAGTGGGGCAACCCAATCATATCTCACTTAAAAATAGAGCTTTTCTTCTTTAGAGAAAAAAAATTCTATTCGAAGTGTAAAAATTTAAAAATTCTTATTAAAGAAAGGTTGTATAATTTAAATTCTGGTTATTTTGGAATAGGACTAATATCGTAGTCCTATTACAAATTTTTTTTAGGACAAATAGAGCCTTCATTTAGAAATGGGACTAGTATTGAAGTCACATTAATAAATAAGAAATTTAGATCAGCATCATTTTTGCTACTATTAGTATTTTTACCAGCATAATTTTTGCTACTAAACTCTCAATCATTTAGGAAGCTAGATACTTGGGCCTCGTTGCCCGTTACAAAAGAATATCCTCGGGTTCTAAGTAACACTACCCAAGGAATTTTAAATGCTGTGTTTGAGTTTTATTTGCTGCCTCTATGTATAAGCTTTATGAAGAAAATTAGATCCTAACGAATACAAAATTGATATATAAAAAAAAAGTCTTACCAGCTGAAATAAAGAAAATTTGGGGTTTGGAGCGAGCACATGTGTTAGCATCTCAGTAGATTCAAAAAGTGGTCCTCATGGAAAATAACCGGCCTAAAGAGAATGGGGGGGGGAAGGAGAGATGGTATTCCTTAAAAAGGGGGGGAGAGTCTCAAAAATGATGCCAAAAGGCTTACGTGGGGAAATAGATTGTTGAATTTCCTTGCAGAATTTTCGTGAAAACAACTTTCAGAAAGTTTTTAATTACAAAGAATATATAAATAGGGATCATGAAAGATACAAAAATCGTCGAACAAAAAAAAGAAAAAGTACTAGGAATAGTAATTGTAAAACAGGTGAACTGGAAACTCGGGAAGGACTTTATCTAAAAGAAAAGAAAGCGGGGGAAGGAGAAGTGGCGCGATGGCTTTTAGTCCAATCAGGAAATTTACAAATAGAGGGGGGGGGGGGGTAATGTTATATAGATATGATTTTTTGAAAGTCGGGAAAAAAAATTAATAGATTAGGAAATAAAACATGCTTTTTTTTCCTATTTTCTTTAACGAACGAAACCTGTCGGTAAAGAGATCCCTTGCCAGGAAAAGTTTCGGTCTTATGCGATTTTTGCCGATGGATTCGAGTAAACTGACTCTATTTTGGGATAACCAGGTGAAGTTGTCTTAGGTTCTGGTATTGGAGCTCTCTGAAGGACGGTATACTGGATACTCGGTACTACCGGAGGAGCTGTCAGAGGGGCTGCAGAAACTGCCTGAATCGGACGGAGTTTAAGATATACATAGTAGATTCCTATCATGCAAAGAATAGCAATGAAGATAGAAAAACCAGATATGGAAAAGGTGTGGATGTTGATTAATTCCTGGGTCTGTAAGGTTTTATTTATGTTATCAAGTGAAGCGTCCCAATGTGGATGGATAGCTTTCAATTTCAACTTGGAGGTGAAAGAAGTTATGTTGGGAAGGAAGTCATGGGATGTCTCTAGGTGTTCAGGAAACTGTGGGTCTCTAGAAATTCAGTTTGTCTGCAGGGAAGAGTGTGGAGGATATTTAAAAGAGTAATTTTCAGATACCAGGGTACATCCTTGGGGGAGGGAGAATATTGCACTTGTGCCTAATTTCGGCTGTCTCATAGGGCAAGAAATGGAAGCGGTTATAGGAGAAGGCAAGGAGATTAAAGTGTAGTTTCCAACTTTAAGATTGTAAGGTAGTTTGTAGGGGTAAGCATTATAGTTACAGAGTGTAGTGTTGGGTTTAGAAAGTATGGCTGACAGTATACAATTTTGATAATCTATTCGATGTATAAGATTTGAAGGAAAACAAACATAATTGTCATTTGAGTGCTTGCAAATATCTTCTGAAAGACTTGTGCTGTAAGTGAATTTTAAAGTTTTATGGTTTAAAAAGTAATATGGGTAAGGGTTATGCAGTATGATTCTAGAATAAGTATCATTGAAAGGTGTTGGAAATGGGATGATGTTGTAAGCTTCATAAGGGGTTTCTTCGGAGAAGGGTATGATGGTGGATAATATATAGGGGTGATTTCCTTGGATATATGACCAGGAGAAAGGAAGAAATTGGTAGAAAGTTTCACGGTTGAGAGGAAGTATTGGGTGGCGATGTAGAGCTTGACTGCTGTTTTGAATAAGTTCAAAAATGATGTCATATGAATACAAATTTAGAGGAGTGTTATGTGTTTTGGCGTTTTCCCAGATGTTTTGAACTGTCCTAATAAGATTATATATATTATCTGAGATGATCTTTTCTAGGTTGAGGTAAATGTTTAACTTTAAGAGTTCCTGTTGTAATTCTATTGAAGAAATTGATGAATTTACATACTTTGTGATGACTATTAGGTTATCTTTTATGGCGGTTAATGTGTTGGTATTGTTATGTATTTGTTCCTTTAAGTTGTACAAGTGGGTTCTTGTATCCTGTAAAATGTCTATTCTAGTTTTGAGCTTTTGAATATCATTTATGGTGGGGGTTCCAAATAAATATTGGAGAGCTGTTCCTCCAATATCCATTAAACCTCTTTTGCTTTTCCTGGGGTTTGCTGAAGGCTGAATTTTTAAATGTGATAATACCCAGGGATCTTTTGACAAAGTTATGAATTTCTTTTGACTTTCTTTCAGTAACATTTTTATGTAATTTAATTCTGGGGAAATATTAGTTTCATCTGAATAAAATCTACTTTTATATCATTCCTGCAAGTAAGGGATGTAAATAGATGATAAATCGTTATTTTTGCTTACTATCCTTTGTATTTGTTGGAAAATTTCTTTTGTGCATCTTAAGTCTGTATGGATTTCCAGGTAGCTTGTTATCATCTTTATCTGACCAGTGTGTTTTTGCTAACAAATCCTGTGATGTAATTAATATTCCGGTATTTGTTTTCTTTTTTCCAAGTAAATAGAAATAATAATAGTAATTTGAAAAAAAGAACCAAATTGCATGCATGATTCCTGTGAGAAGATATATGAAAAATTTATGAGAGGTGGTTTTTGTGCAATGTTTGCGGTGAAAAAAAAATATACATATCTTATTTTTATTGAGAATTCTGTTTCATTTTTCTATTTTTGCAATATTTAAAATGTTCATTTTTAATATGTTTTTATATTTATACGTTGGTGTAGATGTATAAATTGTTCTCTCCCTGGTTTTTTTTTTTTTTTTTTTTAAAAAAAAATAAAATATTTTTATTTTTTTTTGTTTTTTGGAGGTTTTTTTTCCTTTTGGGGGGGAAAAAAAAAAAAAAAAATTAAAACCTCCTTTAAAAGACCGGGAAGGGGGAAAAGATAAAAAAAAATTTTTTGTTGTGGTGGTAAATAATATTGTCTGCCACCTCTAGTTATTGTTCTTTGTTGTCTGTCCCTTAAAGACATGGGATGAGGAATGTTTGTGTTTCTCATTGGGAAATTTGGGACAAAAGTGTGATCTCTGGACCGGTCATCCGGTGGGGAAGGAGGCAATGTATTTGTAGCTGTGGATGGAGGAAGTTGTGGAATTGGGTCTTGAGGAGAAGGAAGTGGAAATGATGGAGGGGCTTGTAAAGGTCCTTCAGGGATTGGTAGAGGCGGTGGTATGGGTGGACGAGGAGTTGGGATGGGGTGTGTTACTTTGAAGTGATATTTTGGTGGTAATGGAGGTGGTGTTGGGAGGTTGAAGTTGAGGTGCTGATGGCTGTGATGCTGGAGATTTATCAAAAGATAGTTTGGGGGTATGGTGTTGGGAAAACCTTTAAAAGACATTCTTTTTGGAGGGGAGGGGGAGAAAAAGAAGTTTTTCTTTGGGCTTGGTAGGTGGGCGTGGGAGGTAGGTTTTGATTGAGTTTGAGATGGAAGGGTAGAGGGAGAAGTTGATGGAAGTGGTAGATGAGAACTAGGTAAAAGAGAAGATGGTGAAGGAGGAGGAGGAGCTTGAGCTGGAAGATGAGAAGGAGTTTGAGGTAGGGGAGGAGAATCAGATTGAGGTGGGGGAGGAGGAGAAGTAAAGGGTGCTGGAGGTGGGGAAGGGGGTGTTAAATGATTTCTCTGAGGGGTTTGCAAAGGAGGTGGGAGTTGTCTGTCGAAATAGATGGTGTTAGGAATAGGTTAGGGGGGGGTTAGATCTGTTGTACTATATTTGGAGGGGGTTTATTAGATGGTACAAGATCATTTTTGGGGTTGGTAGTAGAAATTGGAATATTATTAGCTCTAAGTTTAGTAATTCTTATGTTGTCTCTATGGACAATGAACGCTTTGGATGTCTTTAAACACTGCAAAAGTAATTTATTGAAATGGACTAACTGTTTCACAGAAAACGGGCCGGTCCACTTCGAAAAAAGTTTCGGACTTTGGCTTGGTTTCTTTACGTCTATTACAACATAATCACCAACCCTAATGGGAGTTGAAGTTGCCTTCTTATGTTGCCTATTCATTTGTGTTGTTGTTTCTTGCTGAAGGTGTTGGCGAGCTTGGTCTTGAATGAGATTCACTCTTTCTGCAAGGTCTTGAATATAACTATGAATAGGCTTTTGAGGTTCAGATCCTTTAGTAAAAGGAGAGATGTAATTAGGAAGATCCCATGGAAGGCGCTTATTGTACGTGTACAATAAGAAGTGGGGTGTACAACCGATAGAAGAGTTATATGTGGAGTTAATTGCTATTTGAGTGAAAGGAATTAATTTACCCCAGTCGGTGTGGTTCGAGTTTCCGTAGTGTCTCAAATGATTTGCAATCTTTAACATTTCTCTCTCTGAGAGGCCGTTTGCTTCCGGTCTGCGAACGACTATGTTCACTGCTTTTACACTCCACTGTTTACAAATCTCTTTGAAGAAGTGAGATGTTAGTTCGGGGGCTCTATCACAAAGTACTATTTCCGGTACACTATGTCTGCATATGACTCTTTCTAGCAATGCCTGTGCTATATCTTTTGCTGTGTGCTGAATGAGAGGGACGAGTTCCACATGTCTCGTGAGGCTGTCCTTCATTACCAAGATATATTTGGCCTTAGTCTCCTTGCAGGTTGGCAGAGGGCCCAGCACATCGAGATGAAGTCTCGAGAATGGCTCCAGCGGAAGCGGGTACCCTTTAATTTCTGCATTTCTTTGCTTGTTCCCTTTTACTCTCTGGCATGGGACGCAAGTGTCGCAATATTCCTTTACTAGCGTATATAGTTTCGGGAATATATATTTTTCCCTAATTCTATATACTGTTCTCTCAATGCCACAGTGTCCAGATGGGAGAGAGTCGTGATTAAATTCAATGATGGAATGTATCATTGAGTTGGGGACCTGGAGTAAAAAATTACCCTCTTGTGTTGTGCAATGTAAAATGTCGTCAATGAGAACATGCGGAAAAGTATCTGCAGAAGTGTCTTGTTGCTGAAGAGGTTTATTATGGGAGATCAATGGCTTTGCAAAATCATAAAGATCCTTCAACCTATTGCAGGCCTTTTTGTTCTTTTATAAAGGTTTCTTTTGTGAGATGAAAGCTAGTTTTTGGCAAAATTGTATTTTGAGCGAGGGTGTACGCTAAAGCAGGTGGATTTCTACTTAAGTAGTCCGGAACAACGTTCAATTTGCCTTGTTTATAAATGATCGTAGGATTAAAATGTTGAATAAAAAGATTCCACTGCTCGAGTCTTCCAGAGAGCTGTCTATGTCTGATAAGGTGTATCAGAGGTTGGTTGTCTGTAATAATTGTAACCTCGTATCCGAAAATTGTATTCTCTAATTTTTGTAATGCAAAAACTATAGCTAAAGCTTCCAATTCTAGAGTATGATAATTTGTTTCCGCTTTGGAAAGTGATCTGGAGATAAATGAGAGGGGTTGCTTCTTATTGTTATCATCTAATTGAAATAAAACAGCTCCCAGAGCAATGTTTGAAGCGTCAGTGTTGATGAAAAATGGCTTTTTGTAGTCTGGGTAACACAACTGTGGTTCCAACAACAGTTTGTTTTTAAGTATTTCGAAAGCTTCCGCTTGTTTGGGGCCCCAGAGGAAAGGAGTGTTTTTACGTATCAGCTGTGTAATTGGCTTGATAGTTTTGGAGTAATCGTTTAATAAATGTGAAAAATAATTTAGGAAACCAAGGAGAATGCGCGTCTCTGAGACATTTGTTGGCGCCCTAAAAGCTGTAAGAGTTTTAAGTTTTATGGGATCTGGGCTTATACCATCTTTGGATATTTTAAAACCTAGGAAAAGGAGCGAAGTTCGAAAAAACTTGCATTTCGATAACTTCATCTTCAATTTGTTTTTTCGAAAGAAATCAAAGACATTTGTTATGTTTTCAAGGTGGTTTTCCAGAGAAGTTCCCATGATAAGAACATCGTCGAGGAAAACTCTGCAAGCATCCCCTAATAGGTGATGTAACGTTAACTCCATTAATTTTGCAAAAGCTGAGGGCGCATTTGCTAATCCGAAGTTCAGACGCGTGGGGCAATATTGCCCCCTGGTAGTTTGAAAAGCAAGGAGTGGTTGTGTTTCTTTTTCAATTTCCATCGCTGTGTAACCCTCTTTAAGATCGAGCGAGCTAAAGATACATCTATTACCTAGAGAGCTTAAAATATCATTAATGCAAGACAATGGGAACCTTGTCAAAATTGTATGGGAATTAAGGAGGCGGTAGTCGACCACCACCCTTGGTTCTTCGCTTTTTTATGGAATGATCAGTAGAGGTGCCGAGTGTTCGCTTGAAATGGGTCTGATATAACCCTTGTGAAGGGAATCCTCCACCCACTCTTCTATTTGTTTTAAGTACCTGTGGGGGAAGCGGTATTGGGGTCGGTACAATACCTTTGGCACGTCGTCCTTGAGAGTTACATTAAATTTCATTAGTGGACAGATTGGTACTTCATCATCTTCAAGAGCAATGATGTCTTTATATTTCATTAGAAGATCCAATAAATTTTCCAGTTGATTTGGGTCTGTCAAAGTTGCACATTCGTCTTCATTTTTAAAAGACTCTTGAATGATTTCTTTGTAAGTTTTCCGCAGTTGCGCTGCAGAAAGGCCTTTAGACAAGGAGGCTAAATTGACATGCGAGGTTTCCAAGGGGGTATAAAGAGTAAAAAGAGGGTTTGCTATTGTTAAAAAGGAGTTTGTTTGCAATGTGTGTTGCGCGGCGGACATATTGATAACATCTAAGAGAACTTGGCCCTGGTTAACAGTGCTCATAACACTACCAATAAATATACAATTGTGAAGAAACGACTTTTCAGAAGCTAAAATGAGGTGGTCAGGGGGGGGGGTTTGTGCTAAAGAAAGAGCATTTACAGATAGAGTGGTCTTTGAATAAGGGTCAAGGGTGACATTTTCAATAATGCTTAATTTGTATATAGTATCTGTGTCAATCATTATATCATTTGCAAAGCTTGATTCCTTTTGATATAGAGGCAAGGAAGTGTTGTGATTTATTTGAGGTTTAGGAAGGTTTTGTCGTTGTGGATATATAGGAATAAGAGGCATAGAGGTGAAAGCAGTTTCAGATACAATAGATATAGTATTTTTATGTGCTTCAAATTGAATGTTAGGTTGAGATAGAAAATTTGTACCTAAAAGTAAATCTGCTTTAAAACCACAAAGAGTGTCATCAATTACTATGAAATTTACTGGTACAACTATGTGTTTAATGTGAATATTCAAAATGGCTGTACCTATTTGATTAAATATATCCCCGATAATCGACTTCAAAGTTATAGGAGTTTTTATTAAGGGAATTTTTATACCAAATTTGGTTTCTAATTCTGAGATAAGTGATTGGCGAGTGAGCGAGGAGTTCGATCCCGAATCTAAGAGAAAGCGTTTATTGTTTAATGTATAAGTGTCAAAAGATATATTGGTATCGAGGAAATAGGCTGGCCCTATTAAAGCTTGATATGTTGACTGTTCATCCTTGATTATGTTTGTATTGTTTGCAAAAGAGGAAGATAATGTTAACTCTGGTGGGATTGTGTTTTGCGAACCACTGTGTTTAGTGCTTGAATTTGAAAAAGAAAGTGATTTGGTTTGAGATAAAGTAATATTAGAGTCTACTATAGGTGTGGTTTGAGTAGAAAAATTTGAAAAATCATGCGCTGAGAAAGAAGTTTGTTGTTGAGATTTAAAATTTTTGTTCTGTGGAGGTGTGGGGGTCGATTCTTTTTTCTCTAAAGGTGAGTTGAAAATGGGTGGTTGTGAGTTTGAAATTGGAACCGCGTCATTTGTGAAAGAGGAAGGATGTGGTGCTACTTGAGGAAGGGAGAGAGAGCTGATATAGTGATTGGAAGTGGGATTATCAACCTGAGGGAAAACAAATGGAGGGGGAGGCTCTAAATAGTTATCAATTGCTGGTTCGGAGGGTAATCTATATTGCTCAGAAACAAGAGTGTGAGAATCTAATAAAGAATCTGATAACATTGCTTCACTATAGGCTAAAATTGTATCTGAGAAATCTTTTTGAGAAGACGGGGAGGTGCCCTGAGAGAGAATATCATTCGTTAGAGTTTTAGCATGGTTAGAGTGAAACGAAAAATCTATATTGGATGATAATGGAGGGGAGAGATCATAGTTTTTAATCAAATCCAAGAAAGAATTAGAGGAATCTGTGAATTGAAATGGTAGCATATTAACAGAACTAGAGGAAGAATTTTTAAAACTATGTTGAAAATTAAGGCCCATTGTGCAATTTCCATTTGAAACTATATCCCTATCAAAAATCAAATTGGAAGTAATATTACCTATTCTAGAATGTGCTATGTTTGATATATTATTTACGTCATGTGCTCCACTTAACATTCTGTACCTTCTATAAGGGTTGAAAGTGCGCTTTCTGAACCCTTTTTCCTCAACCTTATTGTGAAGCGCAGTCTCATAACTATTACTATGCATATGCATGCTATTTGAGATGCCTAAATCCCATTTCTCCATTCCACTATCACCTTTCCACTGCTCTATATGCTCTGAAGTAACATCAATATCAAAATGGTTTGTGAAACTATCACTGGTGGAAACTCTGCTTTCATACCTTACATTTTCATCCCTTTCCTCATTACTCTTTTTATCTGCGGCATTCTGTGCTATACTGGAATCATCCAGACTTATGTCATATATATTTCTACTACTTTCTCTGTCCGCAACTGCGGTTTTAGTTTGAGAAGGGTTCCTATCCCACATCCTAGAATTACTAAAAAAGAGGTGTGAGAGCTCTGAGATGGATTTTCTATTTTCGTCATGTTCTACTTTAAATGTTTCTGGTTCGATAGGTATTATAACCTCTTTATTTTTATCATTAATCTTAAAAAACATATTATTAAAATGTAATATATCATTAAAATGAAAAGAATGCTTAAAATTATTAATAAAAATACTACTATTATATTTTGACAATGGGTCAAAAGTAGTGCTTAAAACCTGATCCTGTGGGATGTGATGAGACTCTTGAGCGGGAGGAACTCTAGAAAGGAATACATTTTGATTAATAAAGTTATTGCTTAAATATTTTAGTGATCCTCCCGACATCACATTTTGCATTCCATCTTGAACGTCTTGCGATACATCTTTGTCTGCTGCGAGCTCAGAACTGAAATAGAAAAAAGAAGAGACATTTTGCATCCCCCCAAGTGTATTGTGTGCTTGTGTGACGGCATTGGCGGGTTCTTTTTGGGCACACTTATAATTAGGAACATTTAAATTGTGTGTTTTTATCTTTTTATTTTCACTTATCAGGAGGGGAGGTTTTTCCAATTGACCTGCCCTCCTCATTGGAAAAAACCCTGCTCATCATGATCATCCTGATAGTAGTTTTCACAGTCTTCATCGTAGAAGAAGTTTTGTTGTTGCAATTCATATTGGTCATCTGGAGCTTCTTCGTCGTATTCGTTGGAGGATTCTGCCATTCGTGCATATGAGGTTCGCTTATTTTTCCATGCAGACATATGATTTTGTTGAGGTTTTTGCTGATAGCTTGGTCTGTGCTTTGGTGTCAAACCCTGATAAGATTTTCTAAAGATGCCTGTACCCATCCATTTGTTATTCATTATATTTTGTTTAATCTGCTCAGTTATAGGGGTGTTTTTCAAAGGAATATTTGGATTATTTGGATTCCATTTAGAGTCTCTGCAGTGTGGTTTTGATCCTCTTCTGTGTTTTCCGTTACAATGTCGGCAGTAAGGATCAAAAGGACAAAGGGAAGTGGTATGGCCTGAACGCTCGAAGTGGTAGCAGATTTGGGCGTTATTGCGTTTTGTTTTTTTTGTCTAGGTTGAAAGACAGGGGCTTGTGTGGCTTTTCATGATTGTTGAAAGGTCTTCTTTGATAGCTTTGGGGAGATTGGTGGAAATTTTGGCGCTGAGGAAAATTTTGAGGCTTTGGAGTGAATGGAACAGCTTTTTGGAAATGTATATTTGCTTGAGGGACAACCATTTTGATCGGGTTATTTAATCTGCCTTCCGATCTCTGTAAGAATTCTTGAATTTGGTCTGTGATGTCTAGGTTGGGGTTATAGAACTTCTTAAAATCGCGCCGAAATATATAAGGTTTTTCAGGCAATAAAGTACCAAGATGTAGAAATGCAGTAGCTGTGATGAGTTTTTCGTCTGGTTGGAAAATGTCTCCAAAATGAGAGAGAGTATCATAAAGTTCTGTGTACAATTCTTGTAAGGAGAGGGCCACGGAACTTAGCGACCGATTTTCAGCCCACTTAAAGTTTCTTACGTGCAACATTGCGTCAAGAGATGAAAGAGGTTTATCTGGAAAAATTAGGGCCTTTATTTTGGCCATGAAAATATCAAGCGTTGGTACATTGAAGATCTTTGGTTTTGCGTTCAAAAGTTGTCTCACTTCAGAATCAGGGTCGTTGCTCACTTGATTTAATGCCTGGGCCAACTTAGTTTCTTCAGAGATGCAGTGCTTGAGGGAAATGTTTTCTCTTACATTTATTTCCCAAGTATTTAAAGGGGGACCAGTCCATCTGCCGTTGACTCTGCCCGTGAGAAGCAATTCCAGTCTCGTAACTTGGGTGATGGTGGCGATAGGCTGAGCCGTATTTCGGGCTGTTCCGCCATTATTTTGTGTGCCATCATTGGCTGGCGTTGAGTCAGCATCCATGGTCATTATGTAATTATTTTGTTAATGTTACAAAAAATAGACCCAAAAAATTACTTTACTGTAACGTTAAAGTGATGGCAATTTTTATTAAAATATTCAAAAAAGGGGTGAATAAAATTGAATTTCAAAAAGATACTATTTGAATTAGCCTTTAAAAAAAATGATGAATGTGAGAAATGTTGCTAACCTTATATGTGCAGATGCTCCGTGGAATTTCAGTCTGGCAACCAGTGGTTTATTTCTTGAGAGCTTCTTTCACAACTTCTTCAGTTAACTTCAGAAAGGTGAGGACGTCACTTTCACAGTGGGATTTGCTGTGAATTTCCAAAAATGATGCCTTGGAGTTTGAGGAGCAATGGACAACACAAGTTCCTTTTAATATTTATTTCTATACCATACACCGGTTGCCTAAAATATAAATAAAAAGTGGAATCAATATAAAAAAACAAAAATAGATACACAAAAAAAAATGAAATTTTACATATGAAGGTATAATTGAGCCATATGTGGCAAGGCATTAGTATCAAAACATAAGGTCTATAAACCAAAAAACTTAAATGGGCATATAAGATCTGACATTAATTAAATAGGACCAAATTACCGGGTCCTTCAAAACTCTGTTAACATAACCCAGCATTACATGTCATACCTTATAAAAAATAACCATTTTTGTACAGGGAGGATATACAAATTTCAACCTCCTATAAAAACGCAAATTGAACTATATTCATAGCTATCAAAAAAAATAAAAAAAATTACAAAAAACCTGCGAGAAAAATCTTTAAAAATGTATCAAAAAAGATAAAAAAAATTATATAACATATTTTCAAATAACCTGAAAAAAAACTTTTAAAATGCCTCAAAAGGAATTTTTTCCAAAATTAAAATAAAATTTCCATAAAAATTTAAACGCCTTCAAAAAAAAAACAAAGATTACATTCATAGTTCCCAAATCAAAAAAAAATATATAAATAAAAGAAATGAAATATTTGTTACAAATCGGGTAACAGAAAAAAAAAAAAAAAACTTAGTTAAACCTAAATAAATAAAAATTACATAACCTTAAATAAAAATTTATTAAATTATCAGTTCTTTAACAATGTTTCTAAAAGACAAAAAAAAATCATATAAAATTTACATAACATCACGAAGACATAAATACCGGGTAATTTTAAAACGGTTCTCCAAAAGACCAAAAAATTTAAAAAAAAGTTTTAACATAACATTCAAAAGACCATAAATACCGGGTCTTTTAAAACGGTTCTCAAAAGACCAAAAAAAATATAAAAAAAGTTTTACATAACATTCAAAAGACCATAAATACTGGGTCTTTTAAAACGGTTCTCAAAAGACCAAAAAAAATATAAAAAAAATTTACATAACACACTCTCGTGAGCTGTGAGGAAAACCTTTCAAAATATATCCAAAAAGAAAAAAAAAAATTTCACCCATTTGAAAAGAAAATACCCTAAGGCGTTACTTAAAACAGAACCAACATGAGCACAAATCTTATTCCTAAGACCAAAGTACCGGGTCTGTCTAAAAATAAAAATCTTACCAAGCATAGAATGTGCAAAAAAAAATTTCGCTACTAAAATGATAATATTCATTTTTAGGAAGAGAATAAAATTTTGATACTTAAAATTTTAGTCTCTTCGGAAAAATTGAAACCTCACGCCGGACCCCTCCTTTTACACACCCTGCCAAATCTCTCTACCAATCCTCTCAAACTCTCTTCAGATTCGCCACACAAACCAAATCATCCGCATATAATAGGTAGGGCACCCTCCACTCATCTCTATTCTCCATCATTCTAACACCATTTCCTGCCATCCCCACCTCTAATTCTTTCATAACCCCATCCATATACAAATTGAATAACCAAGGAGACATAACACAACCCTGCCTCACTCCGCTATTAATACTAAACCAATCACTTTTGACACCAATTTAATTCTTACACACGCCTCACTATCGTCAATACATACTTTTGTTTTTTTCTTTTGAAATTCCATTCAGAAGCCTACCACCAACACCATATATCACTAACACCTGCCATAGAGCTTCCCTATTAACCCTATCATACGCCTGTTGCAAATCCATAAAACCTAAATACAATTTATTCTTCTTCTCCCTCATTTTCTCAGTTATTTGTTTCAATGTAAAGATTTGATCCACACATCCTCTACCACTCCTAAACGCACCTTGTTCTTCACCAATCAGTCCTTCAGTCACTCGACGCACTCTTTCGACCAAAATACCAGCATATATCTTCCCTACAACGTCTCAAAAAACTAATTCCCCCCCATAATTTCTACAGTTCCCTTATCTCCCTTTACCCTTATAAAAGGGTACTATCACTACTCTCCTCCATTCCCTCGGAATT
>JABUQX010028186.1:27500-33049 GCA_015478945.1 Trachelipus rathkii | reverse complement strand
GTTGTACTTCGTTCAGTTGGAGTTGGGTGTTTAACAATTTTCGCATTTATCATTGAAACGCTTTCGCGTTTTCGTGCGCCGCTTCGGAGTCGGGTATGATTTTCGAAAATATTTTTTTTTTTATTTGAAAAATTTATTGATAGAAAAAGTGTGAAGAATTTTCAAATAGTGCAGAAACCTAAAGTCAGATCAAGCCGAAGTCGAACTCGGAGCCGGTGTCGGAGCCGGAACCGGCGGAGCCTGATCCTGGGTATTAATTCCTTTCAAAAAATATCTTTTAGGCAAAAAATGTATTGCCAGAAGAAGGCAGTATTTGAGACAATTTTCAATTGGTACAAGAAATATTAGTCGGATCCAGACAGGATCCCGAATGAACAAACCCGGAGCCAGGTCCTGGTATGAATTTTTAACAAATATTTTTTTAGGTGAAAAATTTATTTGAAAGAAGATGTGCTGAACAATTTTCAAATAGTGAAGAGACCTTTGATGGATCCGGGTCAGAGCAGGATCAGGTCAGATCGGAGCCGGATCTTTAACTTATAAATATTTTCAGAAATATTTTTGAGATTTCGAAAATGTATTGCCAGAGGCTGCTGATAATTTTAAATAGTTCAAAAACGCTTAGTTGGATCGGATACGGATCCGGAGTGTAACCGGGCCGGGTTAGAGCCGGATCCTGTTTATATTAATTTTTCAAAGAAATATTTTTTAGATGAAAATTTATTGCCGGAAAACGCGTGCTGAACAATATTCCAAATAGTGCAAGAGAAACCTTAGTTGGATCCGGATCCGGAGTCGAAACTGAGCCGGATTCTGGGTATAATTTTGTTCCTTTAAATATTTTTTTTGGTGAAAAGTTTATTGCCAGAAGACGTGCTGAACAATTTTCAAATAGTGCAGAAACCTTAGTCGGATCCAGCGCGGATCTGGAGCCGCAGCCGGAGTATGAAACGGAAAGTATATTCAAAATTTTTCAAAATATTTTTTGTACGTGAAAATTTATTGCCAGAAAAGTGCTGCACAATTCTCAAACAGTGCAGAAACTATAGTCGGAGTTGGAGCCGGAGCCGGAGAAAAATGATTATTATTTTTCTTTTGGTTGTAAAAGAATATATCAAAGGCTTGAATTGATTCAATTGAAAAAGAATATATATATATATATATATATATATATATATATATATATATATATATATATATATATATATATATATATATATATATATATATATATATATATATATATATATATATACTGCTATATCTATATATGGATGGGGTTATGAAAGAATCAGAGGTGGGTGAGAGGTAGCAAGGGATGGTGTTAGAGTAATGGAGAATGAAAGAGAGTGGAGGGTTCCCTACCTATTATATGCGGATGATTTAGTTTAGTGTGGCGAATCTAAAATAGCTTTGAGGGGATTAGTAGAGAGATTTGGCTGGTGTGTAAAAGGAGGGGTTTGAAAGTAAACGTAGAATAGAGTAAGGTTATGGTTTTGAGTGAGGATAGTTCTCTGTGTAAAGTTATGTTAGATGGTGAGCAGCTGGAACAAATGTCTGAGTTCAAATATTTAGGATATATGGTGGATAAAAAGGGAACGGATGATGAAGAATGTAGTATGAAAGTTGTGAATGGAAGGAAGATGGCTGGTGCAATTAAATTCTTAGTGGATGCAAAGGGAATAAGTTTTGAGTGTGCTAGGGTCTTACATGACGGTATGCTATTACCTGTGCTAATATATAGTAGTGGTGAACTATGGTGGAATAAGAAGGTACAGATATAAAGTAGAGACATGAAGGACGGCATTCGGTGCTACGGCAATTTGATCGGACTGCTATTGGGTTGCAGAGGCAACCAAGCCAAATCAAGCCACGCCGACATGGGCCCAAGATGCTTGTTGCGATAATTTGCAATAATAAGATGATGAAAAATTTCACTCGCTCCAGGACTCGAACCATCGAAGCAACAGCGTCGCCGTTAGACAATGTACATGAGGCTCACCACTAGTCCGATCTGCCTCCCCAGAAGGTATCTCGGAACAGTTTCAAGTTTCCTGCTTCGATATCCCTGATTTGAAACGGTACTTATTTAAATCCATAGAAGGGTGCTTTTAACCACCTACTGGGGCTACACCATTCTGCTAGTTTGCTCCGTGTTACAGGAGCAACCAACCAAAGGCAGGCCAGCCGACATGTGAACATCATTCTTGTTGCGATAAATTTGCAATAATAATAAGACGAAGAAAAATTTCACTCGCGCCAGGACTCGAACCGTCAACAACAGCGTCACCGTTAGACAATGTACAGGAAGTTCCACCACTAGTCCGATCCGACACAACAAATAAATAAGGTATCTCTTTACAGTTTTCAAGTTTCCTGCTTTGAAATCACTGCTTTGAAACTCGATACTTATTTAAATCCATAGAAGGGTGGTTGGAACCCCTGCTGGGGCTATACGGCATTCTTCTGGGGTGCTCCTGGGTTACAGGAGCCACAATCCAGGAACGACATGGGCACAACATGCTTGTTGCGACAAATTTGCAATAATAAGACGAATAAAAATTTCACTCGCGCCAGGACTCGAACCATCGACAACAGCGTCGCCGTTAGACAATATACAGGAGGCTCTACCACTAGTCCGATCCGCCTCCATAGAAAAAAAACCGCATCTCGGAAGTTTAGAAATCTCCTGCTTCAATATCACTGCTTTGAAACTCGATACTTATTTAAATCCATAGAAGGGTGATTTGAATCTCTGCTGGGGCTACACGGCATTCTTCTGGGGTGCTCCTGGGTTACAGGAGCAACCGACCAAAGTCAAGAAACGCCGACATGCACATGCGCACAAGATACTTGTTGCGACAAATTTACAACATTAGGCGAAAAATTCACTCGCGAGAGGACTCGAACCATCGAAAAATGCGTCGCCGTTAGACAATGTAGAGGTGGCTCTACCACTAGTCCGATCCACCTCCCCAGAAAAAGAAGGCATCTCGAAAGTTTTCAAATATCCTTCTTCGATATCACTGCTTTGAAACTAAATACTTATTTAAATCTACAGATGGATGGTTGGAACCCCTTCTGGGGCTACACGGCATTCTTCAGGGGTGTTCATGTGTTACAGGAGCAACTGACCAAAGTCAAGGAACGCCAACATGCGCACAATATGCTTGTTGCGACAAATTTGCAATAATAAGACGAAAAAAATTTCACTCGCGCCAGGACTCGAACCATCGACAACAGCGTCGCCGTTAGACAATGTACAGGAGGCTTTACTACTAGTCCGATCCGCCTCTCCAAAAAAGAAGACATCTCGGAACAGTTTTCAAGTCACCTGCTTTGACAATGTACAGGAGGCTCTACCACTAGTCCGATGCGCCTCCCCCAAAAAGAGGCATCTCGGAAGATTTCCTGCTTTGATATCACTGCTTTGAAACTCTCTACATATATTTAAATCCACAGAGAGGTGGTTTGGAACCCCCCTCTGGGGTCTACACGGCATTTTGAGGGTGCTCTGCAGGTTGCAGAGCAGCCGACCCAAGTCAAGTTGCCGTCATGCACTTCAACATGCTGCTCTGCGTTGCGAGAAATTTGCAATAATAAGACGAAAAAATTTCACTCGCGCCAGGACACGAACCATCGACAAGAGCGTCGCCGTTAGACAATGTACAGGAGGCTTTACTACTTACTAGTCCGATCCGCCTCTCCAAAAAAGAAGACATCTCGGAACAGTTTTCAAGTCACCTGCTTCGACATCATCACTGCTTTGAAACTGTACTTATTTAAATCAATAGAAGGTTGCTTGGAACCTATATATATATATATATATATATATATATATATATATATATATATATATATATATATATATATATATATATATATATATATATATATATATATATATAAATATATATATATATATATCTTATATACTATATATATATATATAACTTAACTGATATGTGTTTTTATATATATATATAAAAAAAATAATAATATATATATATATATATATATATATATATATATATATATATATATATATATATATATATATATATATGAGAATAATTTTTTGCCGTCTAAAAAATGAAAAAATTTTCCAAATGTTTATTTGTGTTTTTCTAGCATTTCATTTTTTCCTTACATGAGATATAAAAAAAATTCATTAAAAAAAAACGAACAGATTTTTTTTCAAATTTAATTTCAAACTCACATATAAACGTGTAAACAAACTGATGTTTATATTAAATGTTTTGGTGGTAGAACGTAAGGTGGTGTCAGCCATGGTTGACTATTCTCTGTTCAAAAATTTTGGAAGTACTTTTCAGAGATTGTAAATTTTTTTTTTTAAAAAAACAATTTTCAAATAAGGTGTCTAACTAAAATTTATTACCACACTAAATTGGAGTATTTTAGTGCAAAAAAAATTGAAATATCTTGAAAATTAAAGATTTTATGGCAGTTTTTGTGGAAATTCCGAAAAAAAAATTCCTCTCTTCACCCTAAAACTGTTCAAAAACGAACAGTTTTTTTTGTTTGTTTTTTTCATAAAATTAAAGATATCATAGTTGTTCATCAAAAAAACATTTACTTTTATCGGTTTGGAATAGTTGAGGTTTTGCTATGAAGTCTCCCCTTAATAATTTTTGAAATTTTTGACTAGTTTTAAGCCTAATTTCTTCACGAAACTTTTAGAATATAATTGATGTAGGCTGTTTTATTATGAAAGTTTTAAAAACGTAGTATAAAAAGTGGTTACACAGTTTAAATTTTCAATAAACTATTTAAATACGAAACGTAAATACCGTAGATTTTATTATGTAAAATATACTTTGAAAATGAGGTCTCGAGAAGAGATCTTTATTTAACATAATTGTAAATTTAAAATTGCTCAATTAAAGTCTAGCTAATTTCACTACGGTGAATACACTTTTCAACACTCAAAATATTACGAAAATAAATCTTACTAAATTTTGTCATTTCGTGGTCGCTGAATTTAAAAACAACATTGAAATTTATAGATTAGATTCTAGTTTTTGCGTTACAGCCATGGTCTGAAATTCAATTTTTTGGCATTCAATCATTAAAACAGTTTTCTACACTGCCGAGGCGTGTCATAAGTATCATAACACCGTGGCACCTTTTGATTGGATACTCCTACTACACGTATTTGCCACGTGATCACTGGCTTTTAAGTTTGGTAAAATCATGACCATCTACACCGTGATAGATTTCAATTGTTTTGACTTATTAATCGGAAGTGGTTATGTTGCATTGTGATCTTATATCCATAAGTACTTTCATGACAATTGTATTTTGTTTATGTTGATCTGGTTATTTCCTGATAACGACAAACATAGGATGTGTCTCAAAAATGTGTAAATAATCCGAATAGTTTCTGCCGGGGAAGTGAAATTTTATTCGAGAAAGCGTCTTATTACGATATCTGCTAATACGTATATGTATATTTTATTTTGGTTGTTAGGTTGGTGGACCAGAACAAGAAATGGGCATATCATATATGTTGCAATAAGCGTTCATAT
>JABUQX010028186.1:0-22500 GCA_015478945.1 Trachelipus rathkii | reverse complement strand
CTGGCCTATGCCCACTAGGATATATATATATATATATACTATAATATATATATTATGATATATATATTATAATATTATATATATATATTAATTATATATATATATAATATATATATATATATATATATATATATATATATATATATATAATGAAAGAAATTATATATTAGCATTTAGTAATCCCGAATCAGCTAATTATTAATATTAATTAGTTCACAGCATTATAAAAATATCTGCTATATAAAAAATTATTTAAATATAATTCATTTTTATCACTCATGCAAATACATTTTTCCAAAAA
Organism: Trachelipus rathkii; assembly: GCA_015478945.1. NCBI lineage: Eukaryota > Metazoa > Arthropoda > Malacostraca > Isopoda > Trachelipodidae > Trachelipus > Trachelipus rathkii. Next base: position 22,199 of record JABUQX010028186.1, on the reverse strand, counting down.
ACGATTTTAAGTTGAAATGTCGTGAATCATTTTGAAGATCAATTGAAATAAACGCGTCGCTATTGACTTTCAATTGTAATTCTTAAAATTGCACATGAAACTGTTTACGTTTATATGGAGTGAAATGTTCCTTTGAAATTGTTTGAAGTAATCATATACTACGACATGTGTCATAGAATTCAGATTCGACAGGAAAGATAATGAAAGGTTTGTGAAAGTGATTTCTCAGAAAATTATTATTGTCAATTAAACCTAAAAATAATTCCAGTATTTTTTATACATTTAGTGAGAAATTATGCGATCGTACATACACACATACATTCAAACATACAAACATACATACATACATACATACATATATATATATATATTATTATATATATATAATATATAGATATATATAGTATATTAAATCGGTGTGGTCAATATATTAGACGAAACTCAGTGTGTGTGTGGCATATTATATATAGGCAGTACTGACTCAGGAATGCGAAAATCAATAATTAATGTTTCGTTATTTTAATAATTTTAGGGGTAATACATTAAATTTTTGGGGTTAACTAACTAACTAAAAAAAACTTAATATAAATTAACTAAACCTAAATTAACGAGTTCAACTGCTGTATAAGTCCATGATATAAATATATATATAATATATATATATATTATATATATATTATAATATTATAGTATTTATATATATATATATATATATTATATAATATATATTATGATTCGAACCGTCGTCGATAGTAGACGCAGATAGGGGAAGCAAAAAATAAAAAGGACCAAAAGAGAGAGATTGGAAAGAAGAGAGAAATCTGAAATGATTTATTTGAAAGAAGAAATGAAAATCTAAAAAGTTTACTGAAGAAGTGCTTAGACGATATTTTCAAAAATGAGAATTCTTTGGATCGAATCGAAATAACTGCAGTAACTACTTATAAAGAAATATGTAGTTCACAATTTAGTTCTTTAGAAATGCAAAATTATAAAAATTTAAATTAATTACTTTTGAAATCTGGGATGGAGGAGCTACAAAATTATTAACATAATTTTGTTCGGTAATTTTGAATTATTAAATAAAAAATAAAAGGAAAGAGACGAAATTTGAAATTGTAGGAGGTGACGCTGCGTTTCTCGATGAAGTCGAGTCATATGAAGAAAATGTTCAAAATTTCCTTCCCTGGTGACAAGGAGCTGAAAACCCTCTTCTACAATATGGTTCTTTTCGTGAATGGTGGGCGATATTTGTGAATACTTATCGCCCACCAACACCACCTTGAAGTCATATATATATATATATATATATATCATATATTATAGTATAGTAATTTATTTATATGATATTAGTATATATATATATATATATATATTATATTATATTATATATATATATATATATATATATATTATTCCTGTTGGCCTCGTCAATTAATTTTTTTGCTCTTTATAATGCTCTTCCGAAGCTTAGACTTGCTATAAATATGCATTGACAATTAAAATGCTTCGGTGTCTGCTGAAAAGATGGGTGCCGTTGTCGTTGATGGGATCAGCTAGTTCGTTCCATCTTTAACTAAATTTTTATTCCATCAAACTTTATGGTTCGATCGTAGTAGTTTCCGAGTCATTCAGGTTTGAGACAATGAGTATTGGTTGTTGGAAAACTCTCTTTCTCCTGTCACTCTTGCTAATTTTCATTCAGCTTGGAATCATTTATCTGATATTCAACATTCGTTAGGCTACGCATGTTATCACCAAACAGAAATAACCGCCTCTTGGATTTCCTATTGAGGAAAATATCCAGAATCTTGCCAAATATATCTCTAAAAACTTATGTAAATCTTGCTTTCCTCCTCATTTTTACTCTGATGAATCTGTACATATATTATTCCTGCAAAATATTGTAAACTATTTAGCAATCCTTTGTTCTACTAATTCCACCATAGACTTGTATGGATTACACTCTCTTAATCCTTCTCCTCTTAGAATTCCCATGTCTTATTTTTACCTGAGATAGCATATGATATGTGCATAGAAAGTGAAACGTCCATGAAAGTTAGTAAGGCAAGTCGCTCTGATGGCAATCCTTTTAGTACTTAAAGGGAGTGTACTTCTGAGTTGGCAATTGTCCTTGTTAACAATATTCTCTTTGCCTAATACACCATATATATATATATATATACATATATATATATCATATATATATATATATTATATATATATATATATATATATATTATAATATACTATATATAATATATTATATATATATAATATTATAATATATATAATATATATATATATATATTATATATATATATATATATATATATATATATATATATATATATATAATATATATATATATATATATATATATATATATATATATATATATATATATATATAACTCTTTGAAATCTCAGCATCTTTAGATGTCACACTTTAATACACCTTCGAACGTTTATATCCTTTTGGACGACTCTACCGTCCACCTGTAAAAAACAAACATTCTTTGGTCTGAATATAAGCAACAAATTCTCTTGGAAACCTCAAATCATGACGGCTGCTGGGCCCTTTTAATAAAGTTTTAATAACATTTCTCTCTCTAACAAATTACTCCTTATATAAGGGTTTTATCAACCCTTGTATATGGAATATTGTTCTCAAATATGATTGGGCTCCGGTTCCACCCTCCTTTTGAATAGGGTTGAATCTAAGGCTAAAAGGCTAATACATTGTCCCTATTTTCAAGCTCCCTTGACCTTTTATCTCGGTGATATGGCGTTAGCGAACTTTCTTTTCAACAGGTACAAGAACGCAGATGCTCGCGAGAGTTGAATTCTCATATCCTATCAAAACTGTGTCGGACTCGTACCACAAGGGGTGTCCTACTATCACACAAATATTTTGAGAATATTGGAAGCCCCAGACTTGTTCGTTGTGCGTCTCTTTTCCGGCCACCTCTGTTCTGTGGACTTCCTACTCTCTGTCATCTCATATTTTAATGCTGTATTTAATATTTTTCCATTTAGAGCTCACGTCTGCGCTCTCCTGAAAGATTTGTGTTAGACTTTGGTATGGGTGGGTCTTCCTTCTTATATTATTTATTTTGCTATCCTTACATATATATATATTAGTATATATAATATATATATAACCTCTGAAATAGACCATACTGTATGTCTAATATAAATACTATATATATATATATATATGAAATAATATATATATATACTTATCAGCGGGTGAAACCTCTTGCTTTGTAGTGCAACGCTCGCATCGCTTAAAGAAAAATAAATAATACAAAGAAAAGTTTGATTGAGTCAGTATTCGCTGTTTGATTTGAGATTAAAGATATCGATATGTGAATATTTTATATCTATATGCTTAGTGATTAACAAATAATTCAAATCTATATTTTAATTGCTATCTCAACAACGCCAACCTTGAATGGTAGGTCTTTGTTTCCAAACAGCTCGACAGACCGGACTTCATAATGATCGCGATTAACATCACTATCTCGTACCCTCTCCCGTGTCCTCTGTCTTTTGAGGAAGTTTATCGTCAGTATCAGGTCGTCTCTCCGTCTACTCTCATATCTTACACCCGTAGCGCCGTCTTCGCTTTCTTCAGCGCAAGATTTAATCAACTGGTGTGGTTCCTACCTTCCTAGCAACACACCGTGAAAATTATCAAGGCGAACCACTTTGATAGCTTGCGGAAACTTAACAGCAAACAGCTACAATGAGGGTAAGAGAAATGCATTTTCGGAGTCTTTCTTTAAAATTCGTTTCAGGAGGCAAATGACCTGCAAGTTAATCAACCTTCCTAAAATGGTATTCATACATTATATCTCCATAGAAATCTATTCAAGATTGATCCTTGTGACACAAATTCGTTGGAAAGAAAAATGATGAGCCTCTATTAATTTATTTAGTTGTTTAGAGGTAATCATATTAATCTTAAAAAAAATGATGTTAAATGTTACTGAAAGGCTTTATTTTTCAATTATACTTAAATTCTTTAGTGATTAACCTTATCTAATTAAAATAGCAAATAGGGACATATTAAATATAAGTATGGGTTGTACCATGTATGCTATAGAATAAATTTTTTTAAAATTGTCTAAGAATGAGCACGTTACATAAAAAAAAATACATTCGGAACGTCCAAGACTAGATGAACTAACATTATTGTTGTTTATAACCCTTATTATAACTTATCTCTATAGTACAGCTATTTTCTTTTTCTTTTAGGGGGGGGGTTATTATTATTAAAAATCAGTCTTTATATATAGTAAACGATTTGCTGACTTTAATTAATACATTTACTTTTTAACATTATTAATATGTCTCGATTGCTTTTACCTTCAAGTCAAGTTTTATTAACAAATGAAACCATCAACTTTATTTAAAAAAAAGTAGCGAGTAGTCTTGGACACACACATATCGCCAAAATAGTGCCAGTACATATGTTTACAATATGTCCAGGAAATAAGCTACATGTCTCATCACTCTAAACCATCTCTAATTTAGACCGATATGCATAGTGTATATCAAAAAAGCATTATAATAAAACATATTATATAATCATATCTTTACAATAAATGTCATATTATAGATGTGAGTGACATTGTAAAAGCCGGGTTTTATAGAGGAATACACAGTTATATTTTTGTATATTGGAGTTTGGATTTTTTTTGATCTTCCCATTTTCGTATTAATGTTTTTTAAAGCTCAATTAACCATATTGTTGAGCATTTTAAAAGGCTTAAAAAACTTTTTAAAGGGAATTATATTGGTATACTTGTCTTTAATAAGACACATATATATATATATCTTTATATATAATATCTATATATATATATATTTTATAATCAAGATATATTAGTATATGGATATAATATATATATTAGTATATATTATATATTGTATTATATTCTATATTGGTTAATTAATATATTATATTTATATATATTATAATATATATACGTAATATATTATATATTATATATATATATATATATATATATATAATTCAATATAATAGCGGCTCCTCATAGACTATATACAAGTCTGCATCATATCGTATATAATATAGATGTTCATAATCGTCTCCTGTATATATATATAGTATACTATATATGATATATATTAATATGTTAAGTCACGTGCGCTAAAAAAGACGCCGTACGCTATAATGCTCGTTGCCATTGTCAAAAGCTTTATTAGAAAATCATGAATATATATATATATATAATATATTTATATATCTATATATATTATATATATATTATATTATCATTATATTATACATTATTATAATCATCATATATACTATATACTATACTATATATATTATATAGATACTATATATATAATAATATTAGGTGAGCTAATTATGTTTTAGGAAATACGAGATATTATTATTATCTTTTTATTTATCTCTAAGCTATTTTTCTTTTTTAGGATAGGATTCGTCTTACTTTCTGAATTAGTTTATACTAATGTATTAATTTGTATCTTTTTTCTAATATATTTTTTTATATTATTTTGTATATATAAAACTATATATTATATATATTATTATATAAATAAAATAATTATAACTGTTACTTTCCTTCATTCGTTATGGTGTAAGGCACAAACCTATTTCGGTAAGAAGGTTAGCCGTTGAAGGTTGATCGTCTGAATCCTCCAGCTATATTCTATAGCTCTTACCTGTAGCTATTCTGCATATTTCGAGAGGAGATATATATATACGATATTAATTTTTAATTCTAACCAATATGATTAGAATCTCATTCTCACCTTTCCGTTTATGAAAAGAGTTCTCTACTCTTATCAGCTAACAATATACATTCCCATCATTTAGGCCAATTGTATTCTGGCATTTTGCTAACTATTTTGTTTAAATTCCGTGTTATAAAACAATACAGTCTAAATTTTAGCACCGAGTGGTTAAGTTTTGAAGTATCCTCACTCTCTATATAGACGCAAGATTTCCCCTGTAATTTACATTCATACAGAGGTATTCCCAGCATAAATGCGACAGTTAGCATTCATCTGGAGTCATAGAGAGTTATAGTTGTTTCCATAGAATGAGCTCTTCATGCTGATGTAACGTCATTTCATTCAAAGCATAACTAACGTCATACCATTTAAATCTTTTGTAAGCGGATGACATACGATGAGTCCGTAGGAAAGCAACTAGAATATATCTCTCTCTCCTTCTATATATAATATAAAATATATAATATACTCTCATAGCCCATCATAAATATGTCTATATAGACGATATGACCTCTTATATATATTATATTATATATATAATAGATATTATATAGTATATATCATATATATATATATATATATATATATATAATATGATATATAGATAACTTATATGTATAAAGATTTTTGAAAGATCTAACTCATATATGCCGAAAACATTTCAAATAATTATTTATTATATGTCTGGAGTGTCTCACAGATTTGAGGTGATATATCTACACGTGTGTGCTAGTGATACTCGTATCACCCCCTCTCTCTGTTCAGACAACATGTATCTTATCGCGCATGTTATTGCACTTAAACACCTATGGCTGCTTTATAATTAGTAATATATCCATATATTATATATTATATTATATATACATACTAGTATTATAATATCCATAATATTAATATATATAATATATTATCATCATAAGTACTCCTCAACTCAGACCTAGTCAGTGTCTCTCAATCTATATAGGAGCATATATATTTCACGTCTCGGCGGTATCTGTGTTATTATATATGTATATATCAGTCACATCACCTATATTATATTATATATATATATTATATATATAGACGGAATAGAATCGTCTATACGTCTCTTGCAACACAAATACAGCCAGATTTTATCTCATATACTATAGATGTCTCTTATACATCCCCTTGTCACTACTATAAACTGTATATAGTGATTATATGTAGTTATATATAATATATATTATATTATATATAGTATATATATATATATCATATATTACCTAGGTTATTATCTAGCAGGAAAGAGCATGTGATAAAGAAATGTCTAATCAGGAAATGCTTTTTAATATAGTTAAATGTAATTTAATTAAAATATACGATAAATAAAGCTGCAAATGGTTTTAACATTCATTTTTAACACAAAACATGGCAACGAAATATGAAACATTATATATTAATTCTCTCCAGTAATAATATATACTAACTCCTATTATATATATACACTCCTTACTACGCAATTTACTATATATATGTATAATATCTCCGAGATATAGATCTGTGAGACACTATATGCGTGATATTCATATAAATATATATATACACGCGCATCAAGACTCCGGCAGTACACGTCTCTTGTTCCTGTCCATTCCGAAATAAAATATACTGCCAAATCTTGCCCCTCACCTTGTTCCATTTCTTCGCTTACTTATGTCGTGGACATATTTATATTATATATAATATATATATATATGATAAATTATCTTGGGGCACGGATTAATTAATACTTCCTTTGATATTTCACGTATCTCTATAGTTTTGTCAATAAACAATGGTCTATTAACTTTTCTTCCTGGTATCAGCGCTTATCTAGGTCCCATCTGGAGAAACATCTCGTTAGTCTTTTCTATCTGTTATACTCACATTAATCTCTCTCACACTTTCATCACGCTTTCTGACAATTACATCATCTTTAAAAACCCACAACACAAAAGCCTCTTCTGTTCTTTGTATTTTTAGAATTTCCTTCCCTCATGGTCTTTCCTGAAAGGAATTCTTTATCTTTCTCCCAGTAAACAACCTTTAAGTGATTGGCAGGATTCTTGTTGATAAATGCTTCTCTTCGTTACCATCCGCTACTGTTTGTGGCTATATTAAGTGGCCTCTTGTGATCGTTCTTTTCTTTGTTACTAGTTTGAAGGACGCAATGCATATCTGGAGTTTTTCCACTTTTCAGCCAATAAACTCGCATGCTCATTCTAACCATCTCCAATATCTTTCTGGCCATCATTCTGTTACATCATTATCCTTATACTAATATTATTGCAATGGACACTGCTCTTTTGACATCGTTCACCAGCTTGCCTAACGCGACATTAACATCCTGCGACTCGTCCTTCATCATAACTTATTCTCCTGAACCCAAACTTATTCACTCTGCTTATTCTTGCTTTTTACTCTAGCTGGTTAAAGTATACGGATTCTCTTTTCTTATTTTCCTCGAGGCTCCTTCAACTCTTGCAAACATCTCAAATACCTTGTATTGGGCCATGTCGGCCGTTATAAGGAACTTGTGTTTTTCCCAACTCTGGTGTAAACTACAAAGGCCTCTTTCTCTTACCTTTTTGCCACATCACTTGGAGTTACAACACACACACACACACAATATTATGCGATTTATATATATATATATATATTTATATAATATATATATATATATATATACTATATTATAACTGTTATATTATACCTCCATAGTAACTTATATCACAGTTATATATATATAGGATCCGGTTGGTGTGGAAAAGGTAGGAACAGACGCCTTTGTAGTTTTCCACATGAAATATATATACAGCTTATTATTATATATATATATATATATATATATATATATTATAATATATATTATATACACCACGATCTATCAATTCTGTACCTAAAGCGACTCACTTCTCTATTATATGTATATAATATATCTGCAACTTCGTTACTATACGCAGGGTGCTGCATGTCAGTATAGATAAAATATATATTATATTCTCTCATTTCGTGCCGTGGGCATCTTCCTCTGTTCGCATAATATCTATATTATAATTATCTTTATGGTATCATCGTATGTGCTGGATCGAGTATACGCGATACCCTGCCCACTCTACACTCACCCATAAGTGTGTGACTACAGAATATAATATCGCTCGATAATTTATAAATAGTAATGTGGCAGTAGCACTTAACATCGACGCCGTCAAGTGCTGCCTAGCTCCGATAATGCTAAAGTGAGTATCAACTAATTATATAATCCTATGGCTCCGATGAATGCTTATATTATACTATTATATATATATACATATATATTAATAATATATAAGATATATATCAATATATTATATATAAGGTTATATTATATATATATATATATATATATATTATATATTATATATATATATGAACTTAGGCTGAAAGAAAAATGTTCTAACGGGGGGAAGTTATAAATAATGCGCATCAACTTTCATATTTTTCTCTATTGGAAGTGGGGGAAAAATACATATAGTTAGTCGTGAACAGGCAGATTTCAGGAGAAACCGGACTTCACACATCTAAACCCAGTCTACGTTCATTTCTCTTTATGGTCCACTATCTGGTTTTTATACAGCATATGAACGTTCACAGTCACAAATTAACCTAAAAATTTCGCCAGTAGTTTGTAACGAACTTATTGGTTTTTTGGGTAAAATGCACAAGCAGGGTGTTGTATAAGTATTCGGCCAAACTCGTTTAGTTAGCATTGACTGAGCAAGCAACTGTGGAATTTGAACAACTGAGGGAAAGCTATGGTAGAGAATTATATCACTAACACCAGGGCCAAGGGGTGTAAGTAATGAGGAAAAAAGTAGACTGTCGTAGGCATGAATGGTTTAAAAGGGTGTGAAATTAGGATTTCTTGGCTATTTGGCGCAAATTGCTGGGGTTATAATAAGGGGGTTTGAAAGAGTAATAGAAAAAGTCTAAATATTTGGCACTAGCACCCTTCAATATAGATACTCTTCTAATTCCATTGTCATTAATATAGATCCTTGGCAGAAAGATCACGTTATTTCTCTCACAAAAACACGCTTTCAAAAGGTTTGGAGCGTTTCTTGATGTCGCATCCTCTTAAGGGAGCTTTAGAATTTCTTCACACAACCACAACTGCTGCCAATTCATTGGAGTGTCTTTCGTCCCTGTATATGAAGCTTGCATCTTAAATCTGGGGTGGTTTCCTTTGAGAGGGTGGAGTCTAATGACTTTTGTCTTATCAACTTTCTCGGTCTCTCTGAATTTCTCCCATCCCATTCAGTCTGTCAAACTATTGCATTATTTTCCTTATGGCATCGCTATTATGACTAACAATTCTCTACTCAACTCTCTAATCACATATATCCTCCTTTCAGAAGATCGCATGACTAGAGTAATAAAGGAGACCGCGTAGATAGACGATCGTCTACCTACACCGTCTCATCTTTTTGTGGGTTTCATCTCCCCGATCCCATTCCTTCATCTAGTTTCACTAGTAAAAGTAAGAATACTATTCCTGGATCTATTTTCCTAACCTTCATTGTCTTTCGCACAACTGAACACAGTGTATAGGGATATGTCAGCCATTGATTTGAAAGGATTCTGACATTTCCCAACTCTTATGGATGTTATGTATGCCTCTGGCGTTTTCACACAATGAAACATTTAAATAAAAAAAGTAGTAAAAAAATAAATAATTTATTAAAAATGCCGCTTATTTGAGTAAATTTTTAAAATGTTTTCCTAGCATATTTAAATATAATATGAAATAGAATTCGGAGAAATTGAGCCAAGTTTACCTATAAGAATACAGAAAAAAAAAATAATACAAATATGAATATAAACGAAGAACCCCTTTTCCGTCGTTATTTTTGATCTTCACCTTCACTGTATATATAATCGAATTCGAGATTTTTGCATTTTAAATTCACTTAGATATTCATGAATGCTTCATACATATTTCGAATTGTATAGCATTGTTTAAAATTCTTTTTTTTCTTAAATATTTTTCTTGCATTCTTATAAAAGGTTTTACTTACAAAGCACAGTGTAAAAACTGTTAACCTGTTTTCAAGAAATGCAACCGTGTAAAATTGGTAAAAAAAAAGACTTCTAGGGAAAGTACATAATATTATATAGATTATATATATATATATATATATTATATAGTAGTATATCTATTGTTCCACTAACTCGATTATTACTAGTTTATATATCTAGTTAGTGAGTACTCTACCTAGCCTAATAATATATTTATCTACTTATATATATATATTTGACTAGTAATATATATATATATATTATTATCACCTTCACTTTACTATCATATATATATATATAATATATATAATATAATACATTAGTTTTTTTGCTATGCATGGACTTCAAACCAACTTAAAGAACAGTTACCCGTATGGCTATCGTCCCGAAATACTAAGATAGGGGTTAGAGAGAAAATTTTTGACTTAAACATTATAGAATCCCAGGCGAATGAAATTTGTAAGAAATAAATATAAAAAAAAACGGATTTTTTTTAATTTGTTCCATGATGTTATATCCCTCCCCATCATATCAAATGATATAATATCGCGTCATTAATTCTTATAATCCCACTACAGTCATGCCGAATGAAGGATAATCCAGAACTTGATCATTTGCAGAAATAAGGGCGGTGATTCGCAGATGGTTTGAGTGATATCTCTAAGACCGATAAAAAGTAGAGCCATTTTTCTTTTTTTTTATAAAACACTTCCAGAAAACAATAAGCCGTTGCCGCAAGGACGCGGTACAATAACCGTTATCCACGGATGTCGGCCTCACTCTCGTAAGATGAATCGCAGTCATCGTCGAATCACGTGGGACGCTATTATCGTGCCAGCCTCCAGGACGCTCTACGATTCCGGCCTCCTTCCTGCGTGGACCGGGACCCATACAGACGTCTCGATCCAGCAGGGACCTGGTCCCACATACGCTGTACCTCAAACGCTTCTGACAGTGACGACGCCATATTCGAGACGTCTGTGCTCACTGGTGCGAGACATCTCTGCCTACTCATACTATCATATGAGTTTTCATTCCGTTCTCGCGCTAATGAATATGAGGGTTCGCTCCGGCGGGGTTCCCCCGCCTCCCCTCTCCCGCTACGGCTAGTGATTTGGGAAAGACCTCGTCTCCCCCCCCTTATTGTCCCCACGTCGGCTTTCGACACGCCCCCCTTTTCAAAAAAAAATGTTGAGTACGCTTTGTTACATCTCATATATGTTTATAGTTTTTGATTCCTTAGACCGTACCCCAGACCAGATTTCTCGTCAGTCCATGTACTACTAGCTTTTGAGTTTCGGGAAGTACTTATCCAATGTCGAGAAGTGGACACTTCCCTTATAGCTTTAAGGTCGCGTACCCTTATTACTTGTACTTAAACTTAGTATCTTCGTAATACTCTCATCTACTGATTCTGTCCTCATATTATATTATATATATAGATGATAACGTCCTTACCTTATATTTATACCTATATTATATCATCATCTCCGCTATGTATATATATGATATTATTAGCTATTATAGATATTTTGAGCTACCTGTTGTTTCACTTTTGTTACGATACCTTTACACCCCATATTTTCGGACCCGATTTTTTTTCAATTAGAACCCTAAGTAAAAATTGTTGTTTCTTAAATGATAGTGTCCATCAGCTTAGCAAGTATCGGCTAGGCATTTATTAATAACATATAATCAAATATCTGATCACCGTGCCTGTAACTATATATATAGTTACATAAAAGTGAATCCAGTAGTGGCATCATAGAGCCATTCGTTACTCGTTAACTTAATTTATATTATCTATCATATATATTATACACCATATGTGCTATTACTAAGTACTTATATATTATAATTATAATATATTATACATTAATATTATATATATATATAATTAGGAAACAAAACCCCACATCTTGTATCATTGGTTATTTTGGGAACATCTAATCCGAACTTATAGTGTGTGGACATTAATCGGTCTTTGTGATTATACTCTTTACCCTCGTGCGTGAGCTCTCGAGGTGAAAGTGCCTATAATACAACGTTTCGTTTGTTTCCCGGTTTTAAAAGTTATAATTAAAATAAAGTATCCTTCTCGATATTTAATTTCGGTGGTTATCGTTACTTTTATAAATAATGAGCATAAATTTTTCCCAATTTCGTTATTTTGGAATTTCATGAAGTTTTAACCCCAGAAAGTTATTAGATTAACATAGCGAGTCTCGCACTTCATGTCTATACGATCATATCCGTTTCTTTTTCCACATTATACTCCGTCCAACAAATAGAATGTCGTACAAATGCGCCTTGAGATATTTTATTGATAGACTAATTATTATTATATTATAATAGTTTTTATGCATGATTTTCTAAAGATTCACAAATTTCCAACTACATTCTATCAATTATCTCACTACGTTATCTACCGGGCCTAATCGGCTATGAATTCCATGTGAAATCCTGCACTCATTATGCGCTCCTTAGGTGGGAAACATTGTATGACGATCTACTCTTCGAATCCTCTCGAGCAGAAAATAGTAAACTATCCAATCAACCGATTTATACTTAGATCGAGGCGCCGGAACGCAGCCGCTCGGCCCAGTGACCCGAGGAATGGGCCCCATTGCGACTATATGGAATCGTTAGCCCGAGGTAACATCCCTGGCGTGCGCCTGTCCCCCCATATGTTGTGTTTACTTCCCCTTTCCGCCTCTATCCACTTTTTCATACAAACTGGGCAGTAAATTACGGATCCTTTTAATTCGCTACTCCTTTCATAGCGAGATGTTCTCTGGCTTCATTCCCGTTTAATTTAGACAGTTGTTATTAAATTAATTTGGGAAGAGGAGGTATGCGGTAAAATAAACATGTGTATTATTATTTACGCTTCCACATTCCCCTCTTCTTCATCGCATCAACATTACCTTTCGACTAGTCTATACCTTCTGTCGAATGGACTATAAGGTGGAAGAGGGCGCATCTGGGTATAACCCCAGTATCCATATTCTTCCACCATCAACTTCCCGTATCTAATAGAAAGCTTCGATGATGAGATGTAATTTGCATAACCAAACAGGCCCCACACTCACGATCATACGTACTTATGACGTAACAAGACTCGTGATTCCTCCGAACTGCTGACACCAAACCACCACCATCGCCAAGCAGCTACGCTCGCCGGCGATATAGTAAAATCCGTACTCTAACCATCCTACGAAGTCTTAAACCCGCTTAGCAAAACCCATTTCTATGGGTGTTTTAATATTATTATTAATTACTTTCAATATATCTAACACTAAGTTGATAATTATATATAAATAGTATAAAACTTATATACTACGTATATATATAACTATACTTATACCTTATATATTATATAATTACGTGATCTATGAATATATCAATATTATGTAGGAAGATCTTGTATCGCTCTCATAACCATAGCCGCAACCTGGCGATATCTTCTAGCACGGACTTCCTCACTGACTTCATTACCCTACTGGCGTGTGCAGTCAGGATTAAGATCTGTCGGTGCATAGTGCTCGTGCTTATGCTACCGTTCGCATCTCATTTGTGATAAAAAACTCGATTATCACATGTGCTGCAAATTCGATATCGACCGAGGTCCTTCCTGCTCACAGATCTAGATCTACACTCCCTTCCGGACAGCCTTAATAAATGAATTTCCTTCTGCTTCTTCACATACAGGCCGAATGGCCTGCGGCCACCAGCCTCCATCCTATCCGGGTATATAATATATAAACTATTAACTAGCTCTCTGACTATATATATTATAGTATTATATATATATATATAGTTAAAAGTTACTTAACCCAACACCTTTTAGGAAAAAAAAAAAATGGCATGTTGGTCCCATAATTGGTCTAGGATATAAATAGCTTAAGTTTGGTTTTTTGCTCAGCAATTCTTAGAACAGAAGGAAAACTTATTTTTTGGAAGTGGCGGAACTAAAACCAGGATTAAAGAATATATATACATTATATATATCATTTGCGTATATATATATTAATATAAATTATTTATTATATATATATACTTACCGTTAATTTAATAATAATAATATATTCTATATATTCATACGGTGTTATATATTACATATTATAAAAAATATCTATTGTCTCATATATCTATATCTCATTGATAAGTGTATTACGTTTAAATCTATAAGCTATACTATTACGTATACTATTATATAACTATATATACTACAGTTACTGTCTCTTACTAGATTGTTATTATATATACTTACATATGTATATATACATAAAATATATGGAATCCATGCAAATTTCAATAAGAAATATACTTAAATCGGGGCGAGATTTAATTCAAAATGAAAGAAAATTTCCAGAATGGAAAACATTTGGTGACACAATAAAAAAATACACGCCAAATAGTGTGTGTGAGTGGTCTTGTTCATCATCTTCCCTTCCGAAGACTTTACTTAACATTAACAAAAAGAAGTAAAAAATAAATTGCCTATATATTTTTTATGGGCTCTCACACATAGCTTATAAAAATGTAGTAAGCTTAGGCTCCAGTGGTGAGAATTCTATGTCGTTCTTGAAGTATTAGTGCAATGTGTATACACTGCTGGGCAGCACTCACACTGCACATATGAGGGTTATCATGCCACCTCCACCCGAAAGTCCTGCTGACACGAAGCTTGAGGCTATCTCATAATATATGACTTTAAACTATATATATATATTATCCGCACGACCATCGTGAAATCTGGCTCCGCCTATCCTTCCATCTCCTATAAGAACAAAACAAGTAGCGATGTTTTCAGATAATCACGCATCATTTTATTTTCGAGTGAAAGAACTTCAAACCTATAAAAATATTAAAACATAAATGTCATATCTCACTTTATTTAACTACAGCACATCATCATATAGCGCCATGAGTGTAGCATAAATAGTATGTCCACGATTATATTCACTCCTGATCATGCTCTCACTCTACACACAGACACTCTGTACGAGTGTATCTCGTAGAGCACTTAAAGCTTCCACTATGCTATGCAACACACTCACTTATTCTCTCACCCGCGTCGTTGCGCGTGGTGAAGAGACTACATCAAGAAACTGTTCTTTATGTAATGACACCATTTACTAAGCAGGTGGATCCTAATCGCATGTTGATTCGAATCTTCAGTCTTCATATAGACGCTAGCCAAAAACGCGCGAGCAGTATTCCTAGAACTAAGATATATCACCTATCTAATCTAGTTTTCTGATCCGTCTGTGCGTACCTAAACAAAAACTTAATTAACAGTTAGCCGCGCTCGCGCTCCGGCTCTCACTCCCTCGCTATGTGCCTACTTACTTTAAACAAACAAGTCAGCTGCACGTCTATATTCCACCAAGCATTGTTTCTATGTCTCCGGAGGGCAATCCCCAACCACCCCAAATAAGTAGCCCCAACTTTGCAAACCACCCAAATTTTTGGTTCCAGAAAAAAAAGGGGGCAACCGGGGTAATTGGGCTAGGAGCGGTCGAACTATATAATTCTCTCTAATAATTTATATTAATAATAGGGAGGGGGTATATATATATATATAAAATAAGTATATTATTATATAGAAATATATACTAAATATATATATATTATATATTATTATTATATATATATTCTTCATCTCCTTATTAGCCCAGGTCCGCTTCACGACCTCTACCCTCTCTTTCCCTACTACATATAGTATTATATATATACTCTCCACCAACATCATTATACGCGGACGCGGTCGATACACACTTTCTTGCGTATATATTATATATATAAAAGACATATTAATAGTGAAATTAATGAACAAAATGCTAATAATATATGACGCCGAGATATTAAATCCACTCACGATACACTCAGGCAGCTGCCCAGTGCGTCGATAGCGCTCAATCGGCATAGGACCGCCTATACAGTGCAGACACGAATAACCCCCTATATAATGCCTCCGTGACCCATGCTACCTTGGTTCTCTTAATCCACGCTCAATACTAAGGTATGACTGAGCACCTTGAATCAATGCGACATTGTCGATTGCGTACCATATGGTCTGCTCGAATTAATACTACGGTAAACTCGTCTCCATAACCCGTAGTACGTTTTCTCATATGGCTGGCCCTTATTTCACCTTAGACGTGATCAACGCCCGAGCCACGCTCCACTCATTTACATCTCAGACGTGTCCAGACGAGACCACAGCGCGCTGTTCGCTAAGATCGGTTCTCTATCAGCAGGAAATCACTACATGCATATGCTAGCGCTCACATGCAGCTAATTACTAATATTGCCAGCTATCTCAGTTCGATGAGCCTCTCATCCCATAGCAACGTACTGTCCTGTCGCACGCGGGCCTCCCTTTAGATGCCTAGACCGCAATCACGCTACGCTACTCGCACTATCTAATTCTATGTCTATGAACATGCACGCGCCCGGCAGCAAAGACCAGTCGAGCAGGTATCCCAGATACTATATATACTCTGCGGAAACCAAGTTGACGTGTTCACTATCAGCTTATACCAGCCCCAAGGACAAACCAACTCGTATACGATCTTAAGCTACAATACCACTGGCCCATCGACCGCCGACGAGACCGGACTTTGACATAATCGATCACCGAGCCCCCAGACCCCGCCGCCAACCAATGTTTATCAGGCCCAAGCGCTGACACGATCGTACTTCATACGTGTAATACGCAGCGCAACACTGCAACATCACACTCCCCGACGTAGTCTCACATACTTTGTGCCATCGGCTGGTGTACCAGCGTCGGCTAAAAGACGTCTGATAACACGCCTTCCTGGGACACCCGGCTCTTTGTCGTCTCACTGCTCGCGGGCGTACGCAGAGGACCCGGTTACATCTGCCTACACACACGCATTAGAGTATCAGGGCTCAATCGTCTTCATTTTTTCCGCACTTCACGCATCCGCATTAATGAAAAGTACAGCATCTAACTCCGATCGAGACAATTACTCTGAGCCCGAAGACACACATTTATCGCGCGGAGCACAATACTCGCGCCTACAGGCCGGCGCCGACCACGGGCCTGTATCCCTCACGGTACTCTGAGCGCTGCCGATAGACTTACTCTACCCAGTGACTCACATCTACTGCGCCGCCCATCCCTTTCGACCGTATCTCCCGGCTCCCGAACCAAAGCCTCATCACTTATTCAGAAATTACGAGTCCACCAGGCGTATTGCATCACGGCTACATCAGCCACATACTCCCGTTATCCTCGCCTCACCCTTTAGTTGCCTCGTCCCAACTCTAACCTAAAGATCGAATACAGAAAAACTGTTACTTGACTGCCAGATTTAACCATGTTCCTTATAATCCTCCGAAGAGACTATTTCCCTAGACTGCCACACTCCACATTGCTAATCCCAATATCATCCCTCAAAAGAATGCATCAAAATAGCTCGCTCGTCACCTTGGCGAGATGCATCTCGTCATAATAATAAACTAGCTCGAATCTATCCTAGTCACCATCGTTGCACTAGTCTAACCCAATACATTGGACGATATCACAGGGAGAAACTGCAAGGAACCATACCGATGCATGTTTACACAGAATACGCTTCAACACTAAAAAATTAATAAGGAAAAATCCAAAGCTAGTTTCTTTGCTGATAAATTCAACCAGACTCAATCCGTTACAATCCAATCCACGATCGCAGTGGGGCATTATTAACGACATTTTCAAACCGTCACAATACACAGAAAACAAAAATTTGAAGAATTAAAAATAGGAGATGAAATTTAGTTACAAACAAGCAACGAATAGTTAATGAATTGAACTCCTACTTTTACTACCGTTGGGGCAGCCTTAGCAGCCGAAGTTCCAGAAACAGAGAGATTTTTGCCGACTATTTAGGACCACACTGAAGGCAGAATTGCATTTGAAAGAATAATCAACCATCTGCCCTTGAGATGTGTTATAAATGGGCTCCATGAATAAAAAGCTCCGACTTACCAGAGTAGTCCCGAACTGGAATATAACAAACACTGTAAAAAATGATAATCTTTCACCAATATTACTTTTGTAGTTTAACAACTCAATTGAATTACATTATTATCCAACTGAAATAATTCAAAAAATAATCGTATTAAAGTTACTCCCTTAGTTCCCAAGAGCTCTGGACACCTCCCTACAAAACTCTCGTCCGATTATATTCAATCCTACACAACCAAACTAGTGTAAAAATCATTTGAAAAATTTCAGTCCGAGCACAACTTACTAATTATGTTTTGCATGAAAATAGGCTTTTATCACAAAAATCAGTTTGGTTTCACCATAAACCGCAACACACAGAGGATGTTCTGGTATTCCTTACTGAAAAACTAAACAAAAGCACTAAATGAAAAAACAAACATGTGTACTCTTACTTCTAGATTTCTCGAAAGCATTCGATGTAGTTCCTCATCAACTATTAATTCTTAACTCTTAAAACATAATTATATTTAGAATGAAATATTTAGCGTATATCCATACTAATAATGCGTATCCACTCACAATAGGTTTTCTCAGGCATCTACTTATAATGATACCAACACAATACGTTCTATTTTAGGTAGATCACATCATCTCTTACACCTTGCCTCTAAATTCCCACTCTATATATAATAGGTGTTCCACCTAGGGCTCTCTTAATGGTATCAGGCCACTATTTTTTAATAATCATTATTATTACTATTTACTAATGTACTTTTCAAAAATTGTCACAGTTCAACACACTCTCAATATGCTGACGACACTGCAATTTTAATATCAGACCGTAATATAAACCACACTTATAACGAAATATAGTATAATGAAAATTTTAATAAACAATTATTATTTTATATTTTTATAGGCAAATACAGACTCTATTATACTTAAAGTCTACAAAAAACAATAATTATTAACATAGTATAATTAACAGAATCCAAAAGAGAACCCCCATGCTGCATTCGAAATAAATGTACGTTACGCACAAAACAATTCACTAACTTCAATATAATATCTGATCTATCAGGATCTGCCAAGTTACTAGGTGTTAATATCCCTGATTGCTATGACAAGCGCGTCTTTATTTCACACTCGAACTTATCGGATCTAAGCAAATTCAGTCTCATACCTGAATAAATCTCTATCCTATTGGCTAACTATCATGCCACTTCTCTATAGGATAAGGAATTTTTTCGTACAAAACATATATTTCACAAAAAAACCTTTTACTATAGTCTTGTTATCTCTCACCTACTCTAGCTGTTACTCTTATTCCAGTGAGTTTGGGCGTTATCGTCAATTATGTGACATAACCTGCATACAACCTCATAATCGCTTATTGCAAAGCACGAGAATATATTCGATCCTGTAAACATATCATGGCCCCGAAGACTCAACCAGTGAACAACATCATACATATATACCGCCCAGCTATTCAAAAATTTGTCATATACTAAAAACTTCAATGATATTATACCCTAACTATCAGAAAATAGTCACAAATTGTAATGCCAACGAAGATGAAACTCAAATGATCTTTTGTTTAATAAGATGCTTGTTTAAAAGCAAAACTTTAGAACAAAAATAACACTACCGTACATCTATCTGTGGAAAAACGGACTATATACAAATTCCCATAACCTTGTATACAAAAAGAATAAATTCATCTACACTCTATCTCTTGCATACCATTTCCATGTCTCGGATGTTTTGTCACCTTTTTTTTGCGTTTATATTTTGTTTAAGGTCACTAGAATTGTGGGATAATCTCCCTAAAAATGTACAGGAGTCAACCACCATTGGGTCGTTTCTCTGTGTCCACGAAAATTTCAGACCGAGCTTTCTTCATAACTTATTTAAGAACTTGAAATACTCTTATACACTCGCGGACATTTCCTTATCCATAGAATTAAATAGAGATCACCCCGATACTCTCTCTCTGAAACGATCATCAATCCCATAAAAACCTCCCTTTTGGTGACGATTCCATACTAGCAGTCATTAATATATTTTACTTTAGCCGTCAATTTCTCTTAAGAATTTAAATAGTCGAATGATCAGTGACCTAGAGGTTTGATTGCTTATGATAATACCAATATTCATTATTATTGTATTATGGTATGTATTATGATCGTTATTAATTATTAATTATTAGTTATTATTATTATTATTATCTATAATTATTATCGTATTACTTATTATTATTATATATTATTATTCATTATTAATTCATTCATTATTATTATTATATTATTATTATTATTATTACTAATTATTATTATTATTATTATTATTAATCATTATTATCATATTATTCATTATTATTCATTCATTATTATTATTATTATTATTATTAAGTATTATTATTATTATTTTATTATTATTTATTATTATTATTATTATTATTATTATTATTTTTAATTATTAATTATATTATTAATTAACATTTATTATCACTTATTATTATTATTATTATTATTTAATTATTATTATTATTATTCATTATTATTATTATTCATTAATTAATTATTAATTTTATTATTATTATTATTATTAATTATTATTATTACTTATTCATTTGTTATTATTATTAGTGTTATTATAATTATTATATTATTATTATTATTATTATTTTTATTATTATTACTATTATTATTATTTATCATATTATTATTTTATTATGTATTATTATTCATTATTTAATTATTATTTTATTAATTTATTATTATTATTATTTATCATTAGAATGCAGTCTATAACGGGAAAATAATTAATTATTTCTGTTATTACCTATCTTATTTTTTATTAACAAAATGTCCTATTATTACTATGTATTTATTACATTAATTAAATTAATAGTGTTGCTGCGTATTATTAATATAATATTTTTATTATTATTATTATTATTATTATATTATTATTATTAATTTTATCTCCATGTTATTATTATTATTTATCATTATCTATTATTATTATTATTATTGATTATTATTATTATTATTACTTTATCTATTATTATTCATTCATTATTATTATTATTTATCTTTTATATATTGACTATTTTTATTTATTATTAATTATGGATTGACTTAATTTCATTATATTATTATTTTATTTTATCTATTATTATTATTATTATGATTATTATTATTAGTTCATCTATTCGATTATTCATTCATGTAAGTGTAGTTTAATTATTATCTGAGATTATTACATTATTATTATTATATAGTTTTCGATATGATTCATGATTATTATCTTTATTATTCACTAATTATCTGATTATATATCTATACTTTATACGTAATTCACTGTAATTC
>JABUQX010028185.1:35000-37500 GCA_015478945.1 Trachelipus rathkii | reverse complement strand
TAAAATATGACGAAGATTAACAAGGACGATTTATAAAACAAAATGGCGGAACGCAACGGAAAAAACACAAGGTTGGTGCCTTGTAAAAAAAGAACATGAACAAAATAAAATGGTAGTGACATACATAAACTTAAAAATATAACTAACGTATCTGAAAAAAAGAGGGGCTCCAACAACCCCTTGGGGATGCCCCCTGGGGGAATCCCTTACATAAAAAATTCAACCCAGGAAAGTACGTGAAGAATCTAGAATGAAAAATGATACCCCAAAAACATCCCATGAACCTACGTGAGTTAAAAAATATATGGCTGTACCGTTAGGTTGCCAGATTTGGCTGAAATCAAGATTTAGCTACAAATCTGTCCACCCCGGACTTGGTGTAACCTTACTACTGTGCACTATTTCAAGTCTAAGATTTTTACTAATAAATAAGGAGTTATTAATAAATATTAGAATAAAATAATTTTTTTTTTAAGTTTCTTCGATGAAATTACATGCTGAAATCAAAAATGTTATTTATTTTCCTGTAGAGTTATAGTTCTAGTTACTTGCCGGAAACTCATCGGATGCTGGCCATATTATATATATATATATATATATATATATATATATATCATATATATATATAGAAAAAAAATATATATATATGATATTATATAAAATATATATATAATATATATATATATATTATATATATATATAATATATAAACACAGCGGTATACTATATATATATATTATATATTATATATATATATATATATTATATATTTCATGAAAAAAATTATATTTTTACAATATTTTAAATTTTAAAGTATAATAGTATTTTATATTTTTATTTTTAAAACGTTTGTAATATGTAAAAGGAGGTTTTTACACAATTAAAAATTTTTAAAGTACTTTTCAGAGATTGTAATTTTTTTTTTTTAATTTTGTAAAATCGCTTTTCACAAACCACTGATAGTTAATAACGCACAAATTCGGTGAAAAATGTATAGGGTTAAGGGACCTACACATTAAGGTGGAACGAAAAAAGTGATATATTTTTTTTCTAAACGTAATAGTGCGGAAAAGTTGCCTTTTTGATATGTATGCTTTACCCTTAAAATTTGGGAGATGTACGACAATTATTACCGGTGCCCCAAGAGGTTTGATTGTAATGGTTTTTTGAAAATATGCAACAATTTTCTAATACCGTGACAGGAATTATAATTTCCACTGGGGGTACTAATATTATAATGTTAATAGTAAGTAAATGTGAACGTTTATTGATACATGTACCACAAAAATCTTGGTCAGCCTAGGATAAACTTTGTTCTGTTGCTACAACCAATTTCCATTTTATTAATTCTTTAATATTTCATTAATGCACGAAACACTTTTAACTCCCCCACCACTGTTTCGCGCCTTTCTGATACGCATACATAACTAATTGTCAGCTTGTTTTATTTCTCATTTGTCATCATTGTGAGTCAAGCTTTGGTATTCGTATTACGTGTTTTTATTGCTTTATAGTTAGTTTATGTTGGATTATGCTAATCTTTATAACATCGTTATGAATCTTTACGTTCTGAAATATGACGTTTACGCCGTCAACTTAATCAGTTTTAAAAACTGTGAGTTGTATTGTTTTTGGTGTCCCAGAACTGCTAAAAGACAGTGTTTTACTTACTTATGAAGATATAATAAAGTTTTTCTTGTGATTAAGACATACCTCTGAAATTAAAACACTGGGTGAAATAGGTGAGATCATTTCTTTAAATCTGACCGAGTTATGGAATATAGCTTTTATTCCTATAGTATCGCATAATCGGATTATGAAATTAGTTAGAGACTATTATGAGAAGTACAGAAATCTTTAAAAAACCATGAAAAGGGCGAAAAAATGACAACAAGTGCAAATTAAAATTAAATTTATTCCAAGAAAATGCCAAATAAAAGTGATATGATATTGCAGCGTGCAAATGCAAATATTTTTCTTACATACAATTGTGAAAAATTCCGAAAAGTGCGTATTGAAAATTTTAGTGTTGTGAACATCCACATCACTGCAATTTTCAATAGCCAGTGTAGATAGATACTTCTCCAGCTTCATCTTTATTTCCCAAAACTATCGTCCACTTAATTATCGTTGAATCAGTTCTTTATTACTAATATAGGATCTTAACATTTCCTTCTCCTTTCTTTTCCTATTATTCACATATGCAACGAACTCATGCCATTTTTCTCTCAGTTGTTTGGTCAATAAGAAAAATTGCTCTCCTTAGGCCACTTTTCGGATTTTCACAATTGTATGTAGAATTATCTTTGCATTTGCAGGCTGCAATATCAGATCACTTTTTTTTTTTGAATTTTCTTGGAATAAATTTAATTTTAATTTGCACTTGTTGTCATTTTTTCGCCCTTTTCATGTTTTTTAAAGATTTCTGTACTTCTCATAATAGTCTCTAAATAATTTCATAAGCCGATTATGCGATGCTATATGAATAAAAGCTCTATTC
>JABUQX010028185.1:22500-25000 GCA_015478945.1 Trachelipus rathkii | reverse complement strand
TTGAATCCAACCGAGATAAACTTGATTCTGTTGCTACAACCAATTCCATTTATAAAATTCTTTAAATTTTCATAATGCACGAAACACTTTAACTTCCCCCACCCGTTTGCGCCTTCTATACCATTGCATAACTAATTGCAGTTGTTTCATTTTCTCATTTGTCATCATTGTGAGTCGTAGTATTAGTAGTACGTGTTTTATTGTTTAATATTTATTATTTATTTAATCTATAATACCATCGTTGAATCTCGGCCCTAAAAATTATGGTGTCTACGCCGTCAACCTCCAGTTTAGAAGACTAGAAAACGTTGAGTTGTATTTTTGGTGCCCAAACGCTAAAAAGACAGTGTTAACCTACTTATGAAAACATAAGAATTTTTCTTTGATTAAACATACCTCTGAAATTAAAAACACTGGTGAAATAGGGTAAATCCTTCTTTAAAAGCTGACCGAGTATGGAAATAGAGCTTTTATTCATATAGCATCGCATAATCGGCTTATGAAATTATTTAGAAGACATTATTATATATACAGAAATCTTTATATTAAAACATGAAAAGAGGCGAAAAAATACAACAAGTGTCAAATTAAATATTAAATTTATTCCAAGAAAATTCAAATAAAAAAAAAAAGCTGATCTGATATGCAGCTGCGGAAATGCAAAGATTTTTCTACATACAATTGTGAAAAATTCCGAAAAGTGCCTAAAGAAGAGCTTGTTTCTTATTGACCAACAAACTGAGAGAAAAATGTCATGAGCTTCCTTGATATTGTGCTAATAGGAAAAAAGACAAGGAAGAAGAAATGTTAAATATATTAGTTATAAGAAACTATTCAACGAATAAATTAAGTGACGATAGTTTGGGAAATAAAGATGAAGCTGAGAAGTATTATCTACCTGTCTATTGAAATTGCTGTGTCTGTTTTTGATGTGTGATTGTTTCACAACACTTTAAAAATTTTCTAATACGCACTTTTCAATTTCACAATGATGTTAAAGAAAAATATTGCATTGCCGCTCAATTAATTCATATCACTTTATTTGGCATGTCTTGCGAATAAATTATTTTAATTATGCACTTGTTCATTTTTTCGCCCTTTATATGGCATGGTTTTTAAAGATTTCTGTACTTCTCATAATAGTCTCTAAATAATTTCATAATCCGATTATTGCGATACTATAGGAATAAAAACTCTATTCCAAAACCCAAGTCTTTAAAAAAATGATCTCACCTATTCACCCAGTGTTTTAATTCAGAGTATGTCTGTAATCACAGAAAAACTTATTTATCTTCATAAGTCAAGTAAAACACTGTCTTTTAGCAGTTCTGGGACACCAAAAACAATACAACTCACAGTTTTTAAAACTGATTAAGTTGACGGCGTAAACGTCATATTTCAGAACGTAAAGATTCAAACGATGTTATTATAAGATTAGCATAAATCAAATAAATAATTAAACAATAAAACACGTAATTTACCGATACCAAAGCTTGACTCACAATGATGACGAAATGAAAATAAACCAAGCTGACAATTATTATGTTGAGTATCAGAAAGAAATGCAGAAAATGTCGGAAAGACTATAAAATATATAAAGAATTATAAATGCGAAATTTTGTAGCAACAGAACAAGTTTATCTAGGCTGACCAAATTTTTGTGGTTACATGTATGCAATAAAACGTACATTTTACTTACTATTACATTAAATATTAGTACCCCCAGTGGAAATTATAATTCCTGTCACGGTATTAGAAAATTGTTGCATATTTTCAAAAAACCATTACAATCAAACCTGTGGCACCGGTAATAATTGTCGTACATCTCTCAAATTTTAAGGGTAGAAAAGAAAAAATATCAAAAGGCAACTTTTCGCCACTATTTACGTGAGAAAATAAAATCATTATCACTTTTTTCGTTCCACCTTAATGTGTAGGTCCCTTAACCCTATACATTTTTCACCGAATTTTGTTGCGTTATTACTATCAGTGGGTTTGTGAAAGCCGATTTTACAAAATTAAAAAAAAAAATTACAATTTTAATATTTTATTGAATATAACAATATAATTTGTAAAAACCTCCTTTTACATATTACAAACGTTTTAAAAATAAAAATATAAAATACTATTATACTTTAAATATTTAAAATCATTGTAAAAAATATATTTTTTTCATGAAATAATATATATATATATATATATATATATTATATAACTCTCACACCCATATATATATATATAATATATTATATGATATATATATTATATATATTGTAATATATATTAATTAGTATGATAGATAGGTTATGTATAATAAATATAATAATATAAATATATATAATATTATATAAATATATATATATATATATAGAGTATATATATATATGGCCCAGCATCCGATGAGTTCCGGCATAACTAGAAAAACTATAAACATCTACAGCACACCACACACACTTCTCTCTCTGATTTAATATATAAATAAAAAAAAAAATTATTTTAT
>JABUQX010028185.1:17500-20000 GCA_015478945.1 Trachelipus rathkii | reverse complement strand
TATTTTTAATATATATATATATATATATATATAATATATATATACTAAATATATATATATAATATATATATATTATTATATATATTTATATATATATATAATTATAATATAATATATATATATAATATATATATAAATGTGTAAACATACATTTTTCATGTCATTAGGTTTGTCATTCGAATAAATAATATTTCAAGATTACTGCTCGTGGGATATATATATATATTATATATATATGAGTAGTATATAATATTATATATATATATATAATATAATATATATATATATATATCAATATATATATTATATAATATATATACATATAAGTATAATATATATATATATATACGTATATATACACTATATATGATATATATATATATATATAAATATATATAATATATGTATATAATAGTATTATATATATATATATACTATGTGAGGTGTCCCGATTTTTTCGTTCCGAAAATATGTTAACCATAATCATAACATTCATGCTCTTATGTGCCCTACATGACTAAGCAAATACAAGTATTGCTTCACAAAAGTTTAAAGGCCTTAAAATATTAATTTAGCGCATTTAAAATCAGCTATTGAAGATTAAAATATAAGTAATATATATATAATATAATAAATAATAATAATAATAATAGTTATTAGTATTATATAATTATATATTAGTATATATATATATATATATTTAATAATATATATAAATTATATATATATATATATATATAAACACTAAGACAATAGGTAATCCTGAAAATTCATTCAGACTTGCTACTATAAGTACAAATAACAGATTCGAGGCTCAGTATAAAAAAGAGATAGGATTAAGATCTTATTCCATTTGTCTTTCAGATCCGTGGGACAAAGGAACACTAAAAATTTAAAGCGGTTATTAGCCTAAAAGGTATAAATCCTTTAAGGTTAATTTTACCTAATAGCTGAAAGTTGGTTTTTATTTAATTTATTTATACCGGAAAGTTAATTATAAGGATTACAATAATAATAAATAACAGAAGCATTTTACTAAGTAATTATTAATTTCAAGCATTTATATATAACTATATATATATATATAACTATATAATATATAATATAAAATATATAATATAGATATATATATTATATAAAAATATTAATATATATATATATAATATATATATATATATATATATATATATATAGTAATAAATATATATTTATTTATAATATATATAGATATATAATAATATTATATATATATATATATATATATAATTATTTTTAACTACCAAGACTCTGGAATCAGTTGATTGATTTCAACCACTATGTATATTTTTAAAAAATTAAAAGGACCATCTACTCTATCATTTCTACAGAAACTGTTGCTGATAAAGATATTACTACATGATTCAATATTTTGCACAATAAAATGAAAGGTATGAAACTATGTATTTAATCATGTTTAATATAGGAAGCCTTAAGCAGTGAGAAGCTATAAAAAATTTACAAGGAAAATGAATTCGTTTTATTTTCATTTTGAACAAGTATGAGAGAAGAAATAATTTTTTTGTTAATTGAACTATTAAGCATCAGACTACATCACTTGAAGTAACAGAAGAAATTGACTGCAGATACACACACACACACATACACACACACACACATGCACACACACACAATACACACACACACTCACACACACACACACATCCCACACACACATATAGTATATTAATATATATATATATATATTATTAAGTATATATATATATATAATATATATATATATATATATATATATATATAATTATATAATATATATATCATAATATTATATATATATATTATAATTATAAAACAAAAATATTTTGGTGGCAAGATATACTCCACAAAGCAATAATAGACTAGGAAGAAGCGGCAAATTTCAGACTGTTGCTAAAAAAAGTAATTTATTATGTTAAATATAAAACTATCCATGATGACAGATGATGAGTAAATGCCTTTAGTAAATATTGTTTTATCATAATAGAGGAATATGGTCTATGAACATAGAGCAAGTGTTTAACAGTTCATCAATTGGTTTGATTATAAATTTTGTTAATATATATATATGTATATATAACATATATGCTCTCTACTATATATATATATATATATATATATATATATATATACTATATATATATATATATATATATATAACTATATATATATAACTATATATATATATATATATATATATATATATATATATATATATATATATATATATATATATATATATATATATATATATATATATATATATATATATATATATATATATATATATATATTTATATATATCGCTGTATCCCCCAAATCTGGGAGGTGGCGTCAGCTGCAGTCCACTTGCTGTGAATCTGCATCTGTTCATGGGAAGATTCAAAAAAAACTGTTGAGGGTTCCCATCCTCAAGCAGCCTTAATAGAGAGTCTACTTTTGAGACTAGATGATTCTGGTGTCAGGG
>JABUQX010028185.1:2500-12500 GCA_015478945.1 Trachelipus rathkii | reverse complement strand
CAAAGGTGGAGGAAGGGGACGTATAGATATTAGTTTACGGAGATTTAATTACAAATTAATAAATGTGTTTCTCTTCCTTATAAAAGCAGGGTTTTATTGTCACGCTAAGGTTGATGATACAACAAGTAATACAGGAGGAGAGAGTTGAAAATCAGTGCAGGATTCTTAATCAGAAAGGTGAATAGGCGCCAGTTGTATTAAAAATCAGGCACATGGCACTATAACCATAATCCACATGCACACACACACACACATCTATATACGTTTGCAACACACACACATACACAGATACACTTACACTTACGCTTACACACACACACACACACACACACACACAGTCACACACATATATATATATATATATATATATATATATATATATATATATATATATATATATATATATATATATATATATATATATATATATATATATATATATATATATATAAATATGCTATATATGAATCAGAGAATGAAACTTCTGGGTTCTGCGTATCATTAGTTGCTGACTTTAGTAATGGTAATAGTAGTAGTACTAGTAGCAGTAGTTCTAATAGTAATATCATTAACGACGGTCTCAATGGTGCTCGTACTAGTAGTTGTAGTTATAATAGTAATATCATTAACAATAATATCAATAGTAGTAATGGATGTAATAGAAAGTAAGCAGACATACACTATTACTCATGCTATTATATATCTCTTCAACAAACATTTATTCAATGTTTCACTTAAACATATACTCTACGAAGAGACTTTAAATAAGTATTACAAAACATTATGCAACAACGATGTCTAACAATCATCAATTTATACCATTTTATTCTTAATGAGTGAAAATAATTTTATATCTGTTTTGTAGCATTATACCTTATACTTCTCACGTTTGCATGCGTTCACACACACACACACACACACACACACACACACACACACACACACACACACACACACACACACACACACGCACACACACACATACACACACACATGCACACACACACACACACACACACACACACACACATACACACGCACACACACGCACACACACACACATACACATATAGTTTGCTGTATATTCACACACACACATGTATTCGCACACACACACACACCTTTATACATATCTACTATAACTTTCCAGTCAGGGGCGGAGGTGTCAGTATTATATCAGGCTCAAGAATGTTACAACATACCTCTGAAAAACGTATCTTTGTACAAGCTCATTCCGCACAGTATCCTATGGATTGCAGGCACGATAATATCTATTTAATATATATATATATATATATATATATATATATATATATATATATATATATATATATATATATATATAAATATATATAAAGAGCTTATACTATATATATATATATATGACTATTTCTATGTATAAAAATATTTTATAAAATCTATATATATATATATATATATATATATATATATATATATATATATATATATATATATATATATATATATATATATATATATATATATATATATATATATATATATTTTTATATTTTTTATATATATAAAAATATATATATATATATATATATATATATATATATATATCATAGCTATATTTCCCTTTATTGATTCCTATTTAATGAAAATAAAATGTAAATAATACATTATTTTATTATCCTTATTTATTTTGATTATTCTATTATATGTTAAAATAAATTTACATAACCTTTAAAAAGATGTAGACTAGTAAAGTAGGGAAGGAGATGTATGATGCTTGTACTTGATTATGTATTATATAATTATTATATTCAGTTAATTAATGAAACGTTTGAGATAAGAGTTAGCGTACTTAAGGGTATGATTTACATGTAATCTAGTTGTGTGCTGTGTACAATAGTATTTAAAAAAAAAAATGCATTAATGCATCGATTCATCGATGCATTAATGTATTGATGTATTCATTACAAAGTATCGATTAATCGATATTTTAATAACCTAAAAACTTAACTTAAAGACGTAAAGACATAAAGCATTAAAACAATAATGTAATATTGTGTTAAACCATTATTGCATCGATGCATTAATGCATCGATGCATCGATGCATCGATGCATCGATGCATCGATGCATTAATGCATTGATGTATGTAATATGCTCAATACATAATTCATACTGTTGCTATGCATATGCGATATTGTTTTACTGCTTAGGTATGTAAAA
Source organism: Trachelipus rathkii (assembly GCA_015478945.1). Classification (NCBI taxonomy): domain Eukaryota; kingdom Metazoa; phylum Arthropoda; class Malacostraca; order Isopoda; family Trachelipodidae; genus Trachelipus; species Trachelipus rathkii. The sequence continues at coordinate 10,299 of JABUQX010028185.1, read as the reverse complement.
AGTATATGTTTAACTAAAAAATTCTTGTTTTACAGACCCTAAAGCAGTAAATCAGTAAAACTATAAATAAAGCAAAAGCTTATAATGCTGCACACTGATGCTATGTGAAATGACATTATTTTACTGATTTTGGGCATGTAAAGTATATTGTTAATAAAATAGTCTCATTATATATTAAAATACGATGTAAAGCAGTAAAAAAGCATTAAATCGGAAGCAGGAATGTTTTACTCACCTTTGAACAAAAGGATAAAATTGTATGTAATGGTTTAAGGACATAAGGACATATGGAAATAAAAAGACAATTCGCCCTAAGCGTAAAGGGATGTAATTATCTAATTAATTGATTCGTGTTCTATGAACACGAGCGTCTCCTAAATCCATCAAACTAATGAGCATGAATTGAATTTCAGCGTAATAATAATAATAATAATAATAATAATAATAATAATAATAATAATATTCGTATGCCTTTGACGAACATATTGCCATTAAGAGAATAAATATTAGGTAATGAATCTTTGTAATCTGCTGTGGATAACATTCTTCATTATGGAACTAAAAATAGGTCATGAACGTAGCTAAGTTATAGAAAGAAAAACGAAAAGGTGATTCGTTGCGGTGCGGTGCGGTACCACTCGGCGCGATCCGATGCGTTCGACTTTGTGCGGGCTGGCTGGCTGGCTGCGGACTTGCGGTCCAGGTCTGCGGTTGCGAAAAAAACCGTCGTCGAACCACGCGATACCCTAAAAAAACACCCATGAACGTACGTGAGTATTAAAAAAATCGAAAAAAAGCACTAAAAAATATTCGGCATTCGGCGAATGTATGTTGCGTCATTAGACGAATGACGAACATCGCGCTTCTGTCGAACGCCCCCCTATACTACTCAGCTGATCAAACAGTTTATAGTTTTACCACGTACGTTCAGTACGCAACATAATTTGGAAGCTGCACAGACAATTATATATATATATATATATATATATATATATATATATATATATATATATATATATATATATATATATATATATATATATATTTTTATATATATATATATATATATATATATATATATATATATATATTGAAATAAAGAATGTTCTAGACGACAAATTTGGTAATATTGAATAATTAGGACCAGTGATACTATAATTTTGAGCTGAAATGGTTATAAGTTTCAATTCTCTTTCTCAATGACGACCTTTTGATCTTTACGTCATCCTTATTTAAGAGAGATAAATGATTTTTTTTTTTTTTTTGTTACTAAGCAGTCATTTTGTTTTTTTTTAGCAGAAAAAAAAAAATGAATGAAATATTTCTTAGTGAGAGAGCCAGAGAGACCTGGGCACTTCCTTTTAGTGAAAGCACGCTTGACCCCTCTAATAATATTCCTGCAAAGATTCGGAGCCGAATGAAAATTTACAAGAGTGATAGGAGAGAACGAGATTTTCCATTCCCTATAAACGTATTCTCCATTCTGAAGGACACGAGAACAAGTGCAATCGAATCACGGATTTTTAGGAAAGAAAGATTTACAAATCAATTACTGGATTTGCTCCTTATAATCTGTTTTGATATTAAAGTACTCTAAAACCAAAATGTTACTTAAAATGTTACTTAACCTCTTTTAAGATGCCCACAACAGGGGCGCTTATCCCGTTTTACCTGATTTGATTTCATTATTGCCTTTGATATAATTAGGTTTTTAGTTTTGAAAAGGACCTCTTAGTTAATTCCATTTTTAGAGCTTTATGTCAACTTTTTTTTCAGTGGTTAGAGGTTTATATTTTTTAACCATCTAATGATATTATTTTACAATACTTTAATGAAAAAGTAGTTGCAACTATCATGTCGCTAAAGTCAAATTTCGATAAACATATTGTTTTTCTTTGCACTTTAAAATATTATTAATAATTATTATTGATTATAATTTATTATAACTAATAATAATAAAAAAATAATAATAATAATAATAATATAATAATAATAATAATAATAATAATTCTTAATAATAATAATAATAATAATATAATTAATAATAATAATAATAATAATAATAATAATAATAATAATAATAATAATAATAATAATAATAATAATAATAATAATAATAATAATAATAATAATAATAATAATAATGATGATGAAGTTAATAATAATTATTATTGATTATAATATAATAATAATAATAATAATAATAATAATAATAATAATAATAATAATAATAATAATAATAATAATAATAATAATAATAATAATAATAATAATAATAATAATAATAATAATAATAATAATAATAATAATAATAATAATAATAATAATAATAATAATAATAATAATAATAATAATAATAACAATAATAATAATAATAATAATAATAATAATAATAATAATAATAATAATAATAATAATAATAATAATAATTAATAATAATAATAATATTAATAATAATAATAATAATAACACTGCCCAAGGAACATGTTATTTTTCATTGTTCAATTTTTATACCCTGGGAAAAGTTTTCCCAAAGGAACAAAGGTTTAACACTTTAACCCAAATGTTAATTATTAATGGCGGTTAAAATATTGAACATTAATAACAATAATACTTTTTAATTGATACACTTGCAAGTTTTTACGTATATATTTTTTTAGAAAAAAAACGCTTAATCGACATTAATTAATCTTGATATTTTATTAAATAAGTTTTAGAAAAAAAAAAAAAAGAGGAAAAATACAAATTTAAATTTATTATTATTATTATTATTATTAATTATTATTATTATTATTATTATTATTATTATTATTATTATTATTATTATTATTATTATTATTATTATCATTATTATTATTATTATTATTATTATTATTATTATCATTATTATTATTATTATTATTATTATTATTATCATTATTATTATTATTATTATTATTATTATTATCATTATTATTATTATTATTATTATTATTATTGTTACTGTGTTACAGTGTGTATTATTATTATTATTATTATTATTATTATTATTATTATTATTATTATTATTATTATTATTATTATTATTATTATTATTATTATTATTATTATTATTATTATTATTATTATTATTATTATTATTATTATTTTATTATTATTATTATCATTATATGTATATTATTATTATTATTATTATTATTATTATTATTATTATTATTATTATTATTATTATTATTATTATTATTATTATTAAAGAAATTTTACAATTTTTTTTATTTAAAGGTATCAACCGCTACATGATTGATTTTTTTAAGGACTATTCTAGAGTAGAAAAGAACAACTGCTTTCTGAACTTTTAATCTAATATTTCGCCTGGCCACTTCAGGCATCATCAGAGACGAGTTCTAGACTAATTTAACAAATGATGAAACAAAATAAATGTTATTTAAATATAAATGTGAAGTAACAAATTAAAGTTTTATAACTAACGTTAAATCTAAAATCCTTAAGTAATAATTATATCAATAGAGAGATTCTAACTAGCCAAACCTAAAAAATGTTCAAAAAATTTTCCATTTCATTATACTTGATGTTGATAATTGGCTTGTGCTTTTTTATTAAGAGGGACTCAGCAAGCCTCAATTCAAAAAAATTTCCTGCTCGGTGTAGTATATTGAAATTGGAAATGTCGAGATTGGGTTTAGGGGTTCCGTGATCGTTTTTCAAGTGTTCAAAGATCTTACTGGGCCTGTATCTATGTTGTGAGACACGAAGTTTGAGAGAATTAGTAGTATACCCGATGTAAGAGGCATTACAGCCATCTTTATTACAGTGAAATTGGTATACTACATGATTCACATTCTCCTTAGTCCCACTAGTTCTTTCAGAAAACATAGAAGAAAGTTTCAATGGCTTATAGTAACATCTAAGTTTTATTTCTTTAGCGTTAGATTTGGACTTGATGTGATATTGAATTATTTTCCTTAACCTGATATTTTCATAATTAAATCTATCTATCGTTTGTGATCTGAAAAAGAAAGTCAAGCTATCCCTATTATCTTCTGCTTTTTCTTCGAGAATTTTCTTATTTATTTTTAAAAGTTCTAATGATTTTGTCTAGCAGATATTGAGGAAAGTTATTATTAACAAGATTCTGTTTAATTCTTGAAAGCTCTGCGTCAAAAAGTTTCCAGTCAGAGCAAATGCGGTACGCTCTATGCAGTAAAGTTTTAATTAGTGCGATTTTATAAGTAAGGGGTAAGTGTGAACTGAAATTAGTATATAGGCCTTTGTCAGTAGGTTTGACGTAAATACTTGTGGTGAGGGCTCCACTTGGATCAAAGGAGATGTTAACATCTAAAAATATGGAAAGAATTATTTTCAAATCTTTCAAAAATAAAAATTATTACACTTTTACTACAAAAGAATTTCTTGGACTCGGACTTGGTTGGACTCAACCTAAAACCTGAGCTTGGATTCGGCCATAAAAGTTGTACACGGTACATTACAAATATATATATATATATATATATATATATATATAAATAAATAAAATATATAAACGTATATATATATATATATATATATATATATATATATATATATATATATATATATATATATATATATATATATATATATAATTATTATTATTATTATATTTTTTGATTATCGCCACCACTCACGGTTATTGTCGGTTATTAACGCTGTGACGCGGTGTCCTAGTCTTGAATCCCGCTGATGGAAATACAAAAATCTCCACAGCTCATTCATTTAAAATGTGCACCAAACCATTTATTTGGAGGAAGATAGTATTTTTGCAAAATTATATCTCATTTATGTTGCAGATGAGCACAGAAGCAGGCTTTAAAGTGAGGAGATTAAATACAGCATGAAACACAAGAAGGTGGAAGAGAACCACCAGTTAGAAGTGGCAGGAAAGGAAGGAGGCACGGCAGCGAACTAGCCTAGGTTGCTGACTATCGCTGACTCGTGCGCAGATGGCTACTGCTGCCTGCGTGGATATGAGGTGATTGTGGTACGCGAGTGATGGACCTCGGGCGCCTTTGCCGCTGCTGATGCTATATAGAATAGGGATAAAGCACCAACATCGCTTCGCAAAGATAGAGGGTGGAAAGTGCAGAACAGTTTATAAACCTTTTGGCCTTTGACTCGACCACAATCAAAAGCCAGGTGAAACAAGGCCTCAGATATGAGAACAATTACTCCATACAAGGTTTCCGGATAAGAAGCTTGTGCTGGAGTATCTGAGAAGGAGCCAAGGATGTTTATATTCATCAATGGAGACGAAGGGGCAATCTGAAGAGATGGAGAAAGTTGGATGTTTAGAGTGAGAATTGAAGAAGTTGTTTTTAAGAATTGAATTTCACAAGGTTGAAACGACCCCACCCGGAAATTCTATCCAGATAGGAAAAGTAAGAATAAAGTAGGAGAAAAGACAGAACCCTGAGGAACACCACTATTGGCAGAAAAAGAAGAAGTCGTATCAACAACAGCCGATATTGAGCAATTTGAAAGAAAGCTAGACATAAGTAAGCAAAGAGAAGGAGGAAACCCAAAGGAGGGAATTGGAAACAGTGACACGGGCAAACTAGGATTGATATTTGGATATGTCAAGCGCTGCACGCAGGTCTCACCGAACCTGAAACAAACCACGATCAGTTCAGATGGAGAAGGTATGGCCAGTAGACCTCGAACGCCGAAAGCTCCGTACTGGCGATCGGAAAGGAAGAATAGTTTCAGATATGATCAGAATGAGTTGAGATGGGATTCAAAGTGGTGGAATGCAGTAGACTAGGCGATGGTTAAGGAAGGATCAGGCAGCTTCCTTTTACGGAATAGGTTGGACATGTACGTGCTTCGAGGGAAAGTACTAGTATTGAGACATAGAGAATATAGTTGAACGAGGGCAGGGACAGCACGACCACTCCATCATTCGGGGAGGAATGCCATCCGGACCACCCGCCTTCCTAACGTTCATAGGTTTTCAGGGGCCCATGCACCCGATCAAATGTAATCCAAGCAAAGGCATAGGACACCTGAGAGGAGAAGGAGAAGAGGATGCCAGATCGTCCAGGGTTGTTGAAAAAAGGAGGCCGAAAAGATTAGCCTTTTCAGTTGGAGAATTAGCAACAGAACCATCAGATCGAATAAGAGGAGGAAAGGCAGATTTACAGAAGTTGCTAGAGATATTTTTGGCAAGAGTCCAGAAAGATTTGTCAGTAGGAGGACCAAGGAAAGCCCGCTTTGCTCGACGAAGAGTATTCCTGCAACGATTTCTAGCTGAATGAAAATTAGTGAGAGTATATATAAGAGAAAGTCTAGTTATGGACCTTTTGAACGGTACTCGTTAGCCCAAAAAAAATAGTACAGGGTATCTTTATGGACCATAAATAGACTTTCTATTATAGGGATTTGATGATTCAAATATATATAGGACCTGTTACGTTTTACGACTCCGTCAGTTTTTTTTTTATTTTTTTTTAACTAAAGGAATACCCAAGGGTAATCCGCAAAGATGGCAGGTCGAGGTCTCTCGCCTTCCAGAACGACAGATGGATTTCCCCCTCCGTGGAGGGTCTCCGGAACCCCCGCTCTTTGGTATTTGGGTGTCGCGGGGGTTCCTCCGCCCCTCCCCTACGGGGTATGGAAATCGTCCCCCCCTTCTGCTCCCCGTCGGCTCGAGCCCCCTATTTTGCCGTGTAATACCTTGACAAATAATATATATATATATATATATATATATATATATATATATATATATATATATATATATATATATATATATATATATATATATATATATATATATATATATATATATATATATATATATATATATATATATATATATTATATATATATTTAGGACAAAACTCAAGTACTCAAGATGAATGCCAGAAACTCAAGAACTTGAGAAAAAACTTAAGCGATGGCATCCCTGTTATGAGTCTACATTGGGTAAAATGTCTAAAAATTCCTCCGCATCATAAAGTAAAAACATGAATATTGTAATATTTTTTTTTTAATTATAACTTCTAAATATAATTTCCCTATGATTTCTATATTATATTTTATATGTAGTTTAATTTATAATAAGTTAAAATTAAAAATTTACTTTAGATCAAAAGGTCAATAGGTAGACTTTGTCTGTATATATATATATCAGAGGTGGGCACTTCCGCTCTTTAGTCCGCTAGTCCGCTAGTCCGCTCCGAGCGGACTACCAGAATAGGTGCGGACTAGCGGAAGTGCGGAGTCGTCAGGAAATTAGCGGACTTGCAGATGCGGATCAAAAAAAGTTTCCGCTCTTTTGTTCCGCACCTTTTTAAAAAATGAAAATATAGTTTACTTATTAAGAATTCTTATTGGTTATAATAAAGAAATATAATTTTTATTTTAAGGTTATAACTAATTATACTTTTAGTCTAAGACTTATTGTTTTTTAATAATTAAACTTCCAAAAATAATCTCAACCTCCTTAAAGGTACCATATATAATAAATAACATTTAAATTGATTTTATAGACTGAATAGCTATTACCCTCATCTGTAACTTTAATGATATATTATTCATAATATTCAGACAATATCTAAATAATTCTGTGTATGGGTATATATATATATATATATATATATATATATATATATATATATATATATATATATATATATATATATATATATATATATATATATATATATATATATTCTGGTTTACACAAGAACTGAATAACATATATATATATATATATATATATCTATATCATATCTTTTTATATATACATTAGTTTTTATACT
>JABUQX010028184.1:0-35916 GCA_015478945.1 Trachelipus rathkii | reverse complement strand
ATATTCTGTATTATTAGACAGAGCTATGTTTAAGGTATATATATATTATAATATATATATATATACTTATATAAGTTAATATAGTAATATATTATATTAAATATACTATAGTATATAATAATATAATTAAGTATATATAGTTATATATTATAGTATATTATATATAGTGGAGAAAGTCAAGTTATGTGCGCGCACTTTGAACGTACTCGGTAGCCAAAAAAAATAGTACAAGGGTATTTTATGGACTCTGAAAAGTAGATTTATATAGATACGGGTATTTATGATCAGAAATATATTAGGACGCCTGTTACGTTTTATCGACGTCCGAGTCAGATGTATATTTTTACTATATTATTATATTATTTTGAACTAACAGGAATTATCGGCACAAGGGTAAGAGTTGTATCCGCGAAAGATGAGCAAGGAGTTGACTGGAGTCTCTCGGCCTTATCGGGGAACGACATGGGTAGGACTAATTTCACTTCGCCCTGACCGAGGGAGTGTCTCCGTGTGAAGCACTTCAGCGCCGCGTCTATTCGGGTATTTGTGGGTGATTCTACGCGGCGGTGTTTACGCTGCCCGACCCGGATCCGCTCGCTCGCCGTGCGGCTAGGGGTAGATGGATAGTCGTCCGATCCCACTCTCGGCTCCCACGTTCGATGCGGAGATGGCTCCCGGCAAGCCCTCGGCTGAGATTTTGGCCGTGTAGTCTAACCTGTCAGACAGATGATATGCTTATGAATATCAGATTATCATATGCCGTGATAAAGACGGGAAGCGGGCTGTATACGTAGATATAGTATGTTGAGCTATAACCCTAGATATAGCTCTAGTATAGTATATAATTATAAGTAGTATACTAGTAGGTTATATGAGTAGTACGTTAAGCATATGTATAGTGTAAGAGTAAGGCTTAATGTAGCTATACTGTGCTTACGTAGTTAATTCTCATGGAGCAAAAACTAGCCAAGTACATTCACAACGGATAAATGCCATAAAGACTCAAGGAACCTTGAGAAAAACTTCAAGCGATGGCATCCCTGTTGTGAGTCTACATTGGGTAAAAAGTCTCTTAAAATTCCTACCGCGTCATAAAGTAAAACACACATGAAATATTGTAATATTGTTTTTTTGAATTATAACTTCAAAATATAATTTCCCTATGATTTCTATATTATATTTTATTATGTAGTTATAATGTTATAATAAGTTAAAATTATAAAAATTTACTTTAAAATTCAAAAGGTCAATAGTAGACTTTGTCCTATAATCTATATATATATATATATATATATATATATAATTATATATAATATAGTATTAATGTTATATATATATGATAGTTATATATATATATATATATATATAATATTATATATATATATATATATATATATAAGCGAAAAAGATTAATTTATTATATAAACGAATAAGATTGATTTATTAAAAACACTTAGAGGAATTAAAACCGGAGAATGGTTCAAATTAAGGAGATCGATTTATAACACTTAGAGGAATTAAACGGGGAATGGCTCAATTAAAGCAGCCAAAATTGGGGCACTAATCGGATGGAAATACATTATTGGTGTGAAGTGGTTAGTTCACCTATGAGGTACTAAGCGTTCGTCTAAGTGTGTTCAAGTGTATAGACAATCTATTATTTTCAATTAAGGGAAGGACTTCAAAACTTCAGATCAAAATGAGGGTTTGTGGGAACCTGTTAAGTTGGTTGGGTTTTTTTTTGGTTATTTAAAGTCCTGTGAAATAATTTTTGAGTGATAACAGTATGCTGATTTCATGGATGGATTGGCTCGAATTAAGACTGACCAGGTATCTTTTATTAAAGTTTGTGGTCATTGTGAATATTTAGTAGAGATTCAGCTAAGTTTTTCTTTTTTTCTGGGTATGGCTTATATTTGTTTTTAGGATGGCAGTGGGTTGGTTATATGATTTATTTTTGTGTGGGAGAGAGTACGCGTGTTGGGGTAAGAGATGAATTAATGTTATATTTGGTAAGGTCAGTTCTGGTCGTGTCTGAATTTAAAAGTCGGCCAGATCATTTGTGTTCTCTCCTATGTATTGTGTTGCGAACGGACTGGCAAGTCGTGTCAGGGATGTGGTATAATATGCATTGTTTTGGTGGGATTTTGTATTTAGGGAGCTGAAAACGGTGTGTTTGAGGGAAAAAGTATTGTTTTGAGCGACTTCGAGATAATGGGACCTTTCGTCCCCGGTGCATTGGTGGAAGACGCGTAATACGTAGGACTCCTGCGTTTGAAGAGAAGGGTGCTTGAGAGAGAGTCGCGCAACGACCTGTCAGACAGCGCGCAATCGCGCGATGGGCCATGCACATGGGTTCAAGATCAGTCTCTGTGGGTTCGGGTCTTGCAGCGAGCAAAGCCTCCAGTGCATTAACACCTACAGAAAGCATACACAGGACTTGGGTCAAACACTTAAGCCAACCTGTGTGCGATTTGCCCGGAGCTTGGTTTCTGCAACGGAGCATCGATAATCCTGACTTTCCTGCACATGTCTGTTTACTGCGATGAGGTCGTGCTTCACCGCGTGAGTGGGGCATACTGTCAACAGCAGAAACCAGCCAGCATATATGGGACGGAGGACAATTCCGGCAACGCTAAGTGTTCGATTCAGAGGTTTTTCACCAGGCCGAAATTTTACCGTAAACATCTGGGGTGGAATTGCTTGGGATTATCTGCATGGACTGTCATCATAGTGCCATCGTCAACCGTTTTGGGCAATGGACTCTTTCGTAATCTACGTCAAGCTAGCATTTACGAGTCTCCACGAGATCGTACGACTTCCGCAGCTCATTGGGCACAACAATTAGCATCCCCTTTGTCGCGCCGCAGATCGACCGTAGCATGTGGGTTCCAACAAATGATGGCGACTGCCAGCCGCGCTATTCAGGCGCGGCGCATCAACGAGCGGCATCCTGAACAGAGCTTCTACATATACTGTGACAAATGGATGTAAGGTGAGAGGAGGACCTGAGTGTCGTGGCCATGGCTCTATGATCGCCCGCTTATTTTCACCCCTAGATTATGTTTCGCTTATGGGGGCGATGTGAAGAGTGTTGTGTACATTAAAGCGCAGTCAATCACATGATAAGGAACTGATGTCAAGCGTAATCATTGCACTGGCGCGCTCGGTTGGCTCTGGTATGATCAATACTAGACACCGGTGGAGGCATGTTCGGTAGCAGTCCGAGGCGAAAGTCGGGACGGCTACATGTGTGAGACGCAATTGCAATCAGGGTGACAGTTGAGGGGCAGACCCTCTGTGACACACGCTGAGCTGGTACGATTTTGCCCCATATAAAATGGATATTCATTAACAAGCTACCATTGGTTTGCTTTAGCAACCTCGCGTCAAAAAGACAGTACGTTTGCTTTAACAACGAATTCCGTTACACATAGTATGTACACATAATAGCCACGCACAGACATGACATAACATTCGGAAGAACCGCAAAATCAATTGCCACTCGTCATTACGAAAGTAATCGACGCGTCAAACAACGCAATCGAACGTGGTTTATGTTTACATCATCCGTACTTTGAAACGAAGCGTCATACAACATAGCTTATTAACAATAATGTTCCTTATTGTTTGCTCTATAAGCCCTTCGAGTTTGTCGCTAGAGGTTTTGATACTGTATATAGTATATATATAATTTATATATATTATATACAGACCTATTATATTATGCTACTATAATGATGAAGTTAAATAGTATTACATATATAGTATTATACCTGTTATACTATATATAGTATATATAGTATATAATATACTATTATAATTAATATTATGATATATATATACTATCAGCTTAGTCGATGGTATCGGGATGTCAAAGTTTTGTTGCGAACATGCGCGATAGTCGAGAGATGTTATGAGTTGGCGGATGTGAGAGTTCTAACATCCCAGCGGATGCAGGTGATGCGGTCAAGATAGTTTTTTATATTTCGCGCATGCGGATGCGGATGCACGGAATGCAGAATGTTAAATGTCACATAAACCGCATCAATATTTGTGCACAAAATGATAATATAATATATATATAATAATTATTATGATATATTTATAATATAGTATATATATAATATATATATATATATATGTATTATATATATTATTATATATACTATATATATATATATATATATATATATATTGATGTGGATGCGGATGTCAGCACAAAAATGATATATCATATATATATATATATCTATAGCCGTTAATATAATATAATATATATATATATATATATATCATATATATATATATATATGATATAATATAGTCATATACTAATATATATATATATAGCGACTTTTTGGCCTTTCCAATGAAGCTGAAAGTTTCCAAGATGCGGGACGAAGACCCAACTCGCTTTGGCATCCCACCATCCACTTTCACCAACCTCCATTCATCCGAAAGTGTCATTGCAAAAATCTGCTTACCACATTGCAGACCATAATGACTCATCATCATCACGTATAGGCAGTAAAATTTATGCTTTAAAAATACAGGTTTTCCTGCCTTCTTCCGCCCAATAGAGTCCGCTTTCATCGTAATGAAGACAAGACTGAGCTAAAGTATTGTTCACTTGCAACACTGCAACAACTAAATTATTTGAATTACTTTATAAATTTTAAAACAAAAATCAGCTTTTCATTACATAAAATAATAAAGATAAAAATTAAAAATAAAAACTATTTTAATTGAAGTATATGGAAACCGTAGAAATCTATATATATATATATATATATATATATATACTATATATCTAATATAATATATATATATATATATTATATATATATATTATATATAATATATATTATATATATATATAGTATATTAGTATATAGGCCTATATAATCTTATATATATATATATATATATATATATATATAGTAATATATATAATATATATATATTATATATATATGTATATATATTAGTATACTATATATAAATATATATATATATATATATATATAATTATATATATTATATATATACATCCGCATCCTCATGACAAAAAGTGCGGTGGGATGCGGATGCTGATGTCGTTGACAAAAATCCTCCATGTTGTCCTAATTGCAAGAGACTATACCCGGCCTCCTCTGTCCACTGGCCCCTTTTTTTGCCTTGGAGAAGGAAAATCCTGGAGCAGTGCGCCATTCATAAGTGGTGACCAGGTCGAGAGCTACCCGCCGAGCGAGGGAGAAGCTGAGCTTATCTTCCTCTTTCTTATTTGTTTGCGGGCAAACGTCCACTCCCATCTGCGGTTGCCTCTACCGTTGCCCTTCCATTGCGTTATGTCCGGAACTTGTTCCGCTTTCATTTTTGACCGTTCGGCCTTCCGTGCCGGCTAGCGGATCACCTGATTTGGTGGTTCCTGTGGCTCTGGTCAATTGCTCTCCCAACTCTCCTACCATGGTCCGCCGGACCACTCGTCGTTCTTCGCCGACACACACGACCCTCTCTCATGCTCCTCACCTTGTAGAGGCCCATTTAGCTCCCAAGAGGATATCTGAATTTTGCGATATGGTTCCGCCCCTATCTTGAAGGGTTTTTCCCGGAAAAAATGGGGGCCCAAATCGTCCTATGTGCCTCGTCAGAGATTAACCTGTACCGTCCCCCGCAAACGCCCTGCTCCTATTTCGCCGGGGAAACACCAAGCCCTTCTTAACGGTTGCGAAAGTCCGTCCAAGGGTGGATCTTCCCAGGCCAGACATCCGTACTCACTTGCTTATCGGGCCGCGGACTTCTTGAAGCAGAAGGAACCGGTTTGCATTGGGACCTGTCTCTGTCCTTCCAAAAAGTGCTCGCCGCGCTGACAACCCGCGTGGCCAATCTCGGACCAGTGGTCCAACCTCTGCCCGTTCTTATTATTTGCTACTTACGCTGCTTAAGTCCCGGCTTCGCTGTACATTATTCAAAGCGATTCTGAAACTTTTTTCGGATTGCACCGAGAGGTCTGAGGAGTATCGATTGAAACCTCGCCCGCTCGCAGTCTTCCTTCGGGTAGACGTGGCGCCGCTTCGATGTGTGTTGAGGGTGGGTTGGCTGCTGGTGGACGCAGTGGGAGGGAGGAGTCTGCCCTTCCTGCCTCTTCTCCTCCGCCCCCTTGACTTCGGACCCGTCAACTGAGCCATCTGGCTCTACTCGGGCGCGGATTGCTTCCGAGATTTTGAATGTGGACGCCATACACTCGTCTTCCAGTGTGTCTCCTATCACTCCCGCCGACACCATTCATTCCTACTTGTCCACCTCTTCCATCTTCCCCAGTCTCTGTTAGGGCACATCCTGGAGGGACAGGGCCCACTTCCCAGACTGCTAAGAAGTCTGGCAGGGGTGCGCCAGAGGGGAGGAATGTTCGAAATGTGGAGTGTGACTTGGCGCGCCTCTTTGGTGAGCCCCCTCCTGATGTTATCAGGAACCCATATCCCTGCTGCGTGATCTTCCTCTCCCCCCCCCCCCCGGGGTTTGAGGTTCCTGTCGGTGGGTCGTCCGACTGATCATGGGACCATCCGACTTTATCCTCTGAGAAGACTGCCAAATCCCGAAACATCGTGACTATTGTCACGGATTGTCCTGACCATTGATTGTTTTCCTTTTATGGCACTTTTCATCCAATGGAACTGCCGTGGATGCTTTGCTAATTACGAAGAACTAGAGAGAATACTTGTCGATCAATAGCCCTTGGCTGTTTGTTTACAGGAATTGCAACTTCGTGACCGAGACCTTTTGCAACCTTCAAGGTACAAGGAACCCTTTCTTTCCCTGAATCGTGGAGCCAGCGACAGAGGTGGGGCAGCGATCCTGTTTCACGAGTCTGTCCCATTTACTCCCGTTCCCCTTTCCACTCCACTGCATGCCGTAGCGGCTCGTATCTATCTTGACACGCTGCTTACGCTTTGCTCAGTGTACCTGGCGCCCAGCTGTAAATATACCAAGAAGGACCTCGTCGATTTTTTCACGAGTCTCCCACCGTTCATTTTAGTCTTCGGTGACTTTAACCTCACCCATCCTTTGTTGGGATACTCTGTTACGTCACCCACTGCCGATTGGTTATCGAGTATTTTTGTAGGATTTTTCATTGGAATGTCTCAACCCGGGCCTTCCTACCTTTGAACGTTTTGATACGGGCACTTCTTCCTGTGTTGATGTCTCGTTGTGTCCCATCTCGTCTTTGGATCGTTTTGGGTGGAAAAGGTCGTCTTTCCTCTGTGGTAGTGACCACTACCCAATCGTGATACCATCTTTCAGCTCGTGTCCGCAGCAACCACCTTATTCTGGTGGATGGCGCTACGACAGAACCGACTGGTCTTCCTTTCATCAGGCCACTTACTTTCCCGTCTTTCCTATCCTGTTCCCGTCACCGGCGAATGCCTTCACTTACTTTCAGAAAGCAATCCTTCAGGCGGCAACTGACAATATACCCCGTTCATCTGGAACCCGGAAATCGACAACCCCCTGGTGGAACCAGGAATGTGGTCCGGCTAATCGTGAAAAGCGTAAGTTGTATAGGCTGTGTAAACAAACTCCCACACCTTTCAACCTGATTCTGTTTAAAGCTTCGGCAGCCAGCTACCGGTGTATGAATCGCAGTGCGCGGAAACAGTTTTTTCGCAACTACGCTTCCACCATCAATCTTTCTACGACTGTATCTTCGGTCCATAAAAAGGTGCAAAAATTTTCCTGAAAACACCATGCAGATTCGCCTATTATCCCTCCCTATGGCCCGCAAACTTCGGTAGATGTCATCTCTGCTCCCGGGATTGTGGCGGACGAGTTGGGTTTATTACTTCGCGTCCTGCTCCAGCGCCTCCCGGTCCTGACCCTTTTCGTTCTAGTCGCTTGCGGGTGAGGTTTCCTGATTTTTCTGTACCTGGAACAGACCTTCCAAACAACCGGCTATTCACCAGGGCGAGTTCCTAGACGCCCTCAAGCTTTTTGGGGATGGAGCGCCGGCCTTGACGGCATCTCCTTTCAGATGCTTCGACATGCACATCCATTGCCATTGCCTTCCTTCTCGGCTTATTATACAATAGAATATGGGTTGGAGGGGTCTTCCCTCCTGTCTGGTCTACTGCATATATCGTCCCCATTCCCAAACTGGAAAAAGACCGACTTCTTCGGATAACCATAGGTCTATTACCTTTTCATATTATACATGTAAGCTGATGGAGAGGTTGGAGTCAATAGGTTTGTTTCTACATTGGAGCTCTTTTTCATATCCGATCTACCATTTGGTTTTCGATCGCCATTCGCTCGGACTCAGGAATTCCTCTCTTTTGTTGGATCACGACATTAGTGAGTCTTTTGCTTCCAACAAAATGACCCTGGCCGTTCTTCTTTTGACCTCGAAAAGGCATATGATAGCACCGTGAGGGTTGGGGATTTTGCGGAGCCTCCACTCTTTGGGACTTAGGGGGCAACGTCCCTTCTTCCTTCAGTTGTTGATGTCTGACCGTTCGTTTCAGGTCCGTTGTGTTGCCACGCTGTCGAGGTGTTTTGTTCTGGGACGAAGGGGTGCCGCAGGGCGTGTACTGAGCGTGTTGCTTTTCGCTATTGGTTTCAATGGTGTTGTCGATTCCATCCGACCTCGGTGCGCTGCTCCATCTATGTTGAACGATCTGCCTGTACATCTCTGGTGCTAACCTTCCTTGTATGGAACGTCACTTCAGGTTGCCATCGATAATGTTTCCTCTTGGTGCTCTGCGCGTGGTCTTTACTTTTCACGTCGAAAAAATACGCGCCGTGACTTTTCCGGAAAAATGTTTCCGTGTCGTAGGGTCGCCTACCAATGCCTCCAAGTTACGTCTTCTATGGCTACCCCAATATCGTTGATGAGCCTGGGGTTTGCGGTTCCTGGGTCTGTTTGCTCGATGAGCCGCACTTACGTAACCATTCTTTATATTACTCTCCTTCAAAGCTAACTTGCCGCCGCTACTTTGGATCTCTTACGGGCACCTCACCTTCCAGACTTGGGGGTGCGGACAGAAAAACATGCTCCACCTTTACTACATCATGCTAGTGCGGGCTAAACTGGACTATGGTTGTGCCATTTCATGAGCAGACCTTCCAGATCAATACCTCCGCCTTCTTTGACCCCATCAACTAGGGTCTTGAGATTGCCACGGGTGCATTCCGTTCCTCTACGAGGGAAAGCCTGGAGGTGAGAGCCGGGTGATTGCCCCTATCCCTGCGACGGGAAGCCAGCTCATGTGCCTCGTGCTTCATTTCGTGCTTCAGGTTCCTACCTCGTCAGCCTTGACACCTATAATAGAGCGTGTATCGCACAACCCTTCTTTTGGCCATTTGCTGGGGTTAGTTATTCCGTCTTTATTGCTTTCCTCGGACCTTCCTCAACGAGCGGTTCATGACAATTTGATATTTACTCTACTCGTTCACAGTGGGTCTCTCCGCTCTGCAGTGGAATCCAGCTTATAACTCTGGTTTCAGCAACGATACCATATATGATAAGTCGAGCGACGCACCCCCAGATAGATATGACTCGAGCGAATATCCTGTTGCCTATCATCCCAAGCGGAAGGTCCATAGGACTCTATAGCGGTTACACGACGGTTCAAAGGACGGAGGAAGAGGTGGGAGTTCAGCTGTAGTTTCCGGACATCACTGATCCCAATACCCTTACCGCCCTATTTGTCTGTTTTTTCAGCTGAACTAATAGCTATTGTCCCATGGCGGTGGAAACAGGGATCAGTACCTTCGCCGCTGGGGCGTAATTATACACATCTTTCGGATTCTCGGACGACTCTTCCAGTCGTTGCTTGGAACCGGTCAACCCGTAACCCGAATTGGTCTTGGTGCCATTCAAAACAGTCCCTCTGTTGTTACAGCGCAGCACCACAACGATTGGAGTTCTGTTGGGTCCCTCCATGTGGGTGTCCTGCAACGAACGGGCCGATGGGGAGACCAAAAACGGGCGGCTGCACACAGGGTGTCGCGGTGACCCAGTGACCTTCCTTCCTGCTGTTCGCCTGGGCCATTTCGCTGCTACAGATTTCTCCATTCTCTTTTGCGTCGGGCTTCCTCTCTGCTGGGCAGTCATGTTGGGCGGAGAGTGCTCGTGGCGCCAAAAACTTCGGGGACTGTTCAAACCCGTCCATTGGCCGTGTGGTCTTCTCTTGTAAGGGAAGAGTCGCCTCGCCTGGAGGTTGGTCCTGGCTCGATTGCGTCTTGGTCATACCAATCTCACATGGATTTCTTATGTCGCGGGGGTTCCCCCGACCTGCCCATTTTGCTCATCCAGTTGTCCTCTCACTGTCGTTCATCTCTTGTGGATTGCGTTGCCATCTCGAACCTTCGAAGCAAGTTCTCTTTCCTGACGGGCTAACTATACCTTTCTTCCGCATCGCCTCAGCACATCTTATCGAATCAATCTCTTTCGTGAGTGATCGTATTTTTGCCTTCTTTTGGAACTGAAAACGTCTTTGATAAGATCTAACCACTCAGCCTTGTTCTCTTTCGTTTCGTTAGGATTTACCTGTAGTTAGTTTGCTAACACGGTCTAGCCCCATTCTTGTGTGCTGTGCGAAGATCCTGTACATACCACTCAAAAAAAAAAAAAAAAAAAATCTATTATTATATTATTATTATTATTATTATTATTATTATTATTATTATTATTATTGTGTATGTAGCGCACTCGCAGCGATGAATTACACCCATTATGGCTCTATTGGCTGTGTAGGGTTCTCCAATGACTTCCTGTGCTAATGAGTTCGCTTTCTCTCTTGCTTTTCATATTCACACTCATCCTCTAGACAACATCTATTACAAACATCCCTATCCCTTACATCCACTCCCTATGTGTGAGGAGAAGCAATTGCAACATTGTATGTCCTGGCTGACGCAGAAGGAGGACTAGGGACGGTGGTAGTTGGGGTGGGCTGCCATACCAATTACTTTGCAGAAATTGCAATGCATGACCTTGCAGAAGGTCTGTATCGCCGATAGCGGCTTCTATTTATTGGACGAAATGACTATAAATCGTATGGTACTGGAGATGTTCAGAGGGAATAAAAGTTGAGGAGCAGAGGAGGATAGGTGCATGGAGTTTTTAGAAGAGGCAAATTGTTTGCTGACTGCTGACAACAAAGCTGAAAGAACAGTGAAAATTAAGTGGATGTGTGTGAAATGTGTATGTGCTGGTGTGTAAAGGAATTAGAAATGAAAGAGGAGGAGTTCGATTCTGATGAGGGACCTGT
Source organism: Trachelipus rathkii (assembly GCA_015478945.1). NCBI lineage: Eukaryota > Metazoa > Arthropoda > Malacostraca > Isopoda > Trachelipodidae > Trachelipus > Trachelipus rathkii. The sequence goes on along the minus strand of JABUQX010028184.1, from coordinate 24,643 downwards.
GGTACAGAGCTATTATGGTAGATTTTGTTGTGTGAGGAAACTAGAAGGGACTAATGGTTAAATGAAGTTTGGAAAGGTCAAGGTGTGTGGTTGTGGCAATATGTCCATCTGAACGGTGATGTGAGAGAGTTGCCGATTTTTTGGATAATGTGAAAGATGTTTTGGATGGGGTGAGTAGGAGCTTCAGATTGATTGTATTGGGTGACCTTAATGGTTGGATAGGGTTCAAAAAAGGGATGGTATAACAGGTGATTTTGGGGTGCCGGGAGAAAATGTGAATGGTTGGAAGGTGATTGATTTCTGTGAGGAGATATGGGTATGTGTGCATATCTTATACTTTCTGTAAACACAAGAGTATTCATAAGTATACTAGAGCTGGTGTAGGTAGAGATGGTATCGAAGTGAAATGTATGATTGATTTTTTGTTGAAGGAGATGTTGAAGTATGTGTTGGATGTTAAACAGTGAGGGGTTTAGGAATGGGATTATCGGATCATTATGTTGTTTTATGTAAAATTAAGTTAGTGGAGGGAGAGGAAGATGATAAGGAAGTGAGTAGAACTAGAGTGAGGAGTTAAGTGAACAAGGTAATAAGGATAAGTATTTAAAAGCGTTTGCAAGTAAATCAGTTGAATGGGAGCAAGCTGAAACTGAACAAGTCTGGAAGCAAATGAAGGAAGCGGTTGTTAGTAGTGCAAAAGAAGTATGTGGAAGTGACAAAGTAGGAAGTAAGAATGTTAACAGTGAATGATGGAATGAAGAGGTGATGCAAGCGATTAAAAGTAAAAAAGAAGCGTGGTTAAATGAGGTCTCAAAAGAAAGATGTTTGGAATTGTATAAGGAGGAAAAAAGGAATACTAAAAGATGCATAAGTAAGAGGAAAAAAAAAGAGGTAAATGAACAGTTTGGAAGGAGGATGAATGTATACTTACAAGGGAATAGGAAGCGCGAAAGGTTAAGAATGAGAATAAGGGGAATCTGCTTAGAATAATGAATTGGGATGGTGTTTTCGTAATTGATGGAATGGATGTGAGGAGAGAGTGGATGGAACACTTCGAAAATCATCTGCATAACATTTGCAGTAATGAAGAGGTGATAGTGAATGTGTGTGAATTTGTTGGTGCAAGAAGGAATAGGTATTTTGGGGATGAGGCGAATAGTAAGGAGGAAGTAACGGGTAGAGTGAGAAAGTTGAAGAATGGTAAATTTGCAGGTATAGATGAAATCACTGGTGAAATGATCAAGAACGGAGGCGAGATGGTGATTGAGTGGATTTAGAAGTTGTGTAACAAAGCGTTTATGGAAGGTATAGTTCCGAGGGATTGGAAGAGCAATAATAGTACCTTTATATAAGAGTAAGAGGGGTTAAGGGGGAACTGTAGGAATTATAGGGGAATTAGTTTATTGAGTGTTGTAGGGAAGATATGTGCTGGTATTTTGGTAGAAAGATTGCATCGAGTGACTGAAGGACTGATTGGTGAAGAACAACGTGCGTTTAAAAGTGGTAGAGGATGTGTGGATCAAATCTTTACATTGAAACAAATAATTGAGAAAATGAGAGAGAAGAAGAATAAATTGTATTTAGTTTTATGGATTTGAACAGGCGTATGTGTGTAGGTCTAATAGGGAAGCTCCAATACCTTTTAAAAAGTATTACAAGAGACCTTCAAGCAATACTGGAAAGATAAAAATTTAAAATTTTTAGAGTAATAATGAGTATTTAATTTATTCTTAAGTCTTGTAAAAATATTTAATAAAATAGTTTTAATTAATTATCCTACTATAGTAAAGAAAATTCATTCTGCACAAGCAATTAAAGCATAGAGATGAATGAAGAGAGTGGACTCTGTCCTACCTATTATATGCGGATGATTTGGTTTGTTGTGGTGAATCTGAAAAGAGTTTGAGAGGATTAGTAGAGGGACTTGGCAGGGTGTGTAAAGTAAAAGAGAGGGTTATTGAAAGTAACGTAGATAAGAGTAAGGTTTATGGTTTGATTGAGGACAGTCCTGGGTGTGAGTTATGCTGGAATGGTGAGCAACGGTTCAAAGTGTCCGAGTTTAAATTTTAGGATTATATTACCTATATTATATATATATTATATATTATATATATATATATATATATATATATATATATATATATATATTATAAATATATTTTGAACATATATATTATATATATATATATATATATATATATATATATATATATATATATATATATAATTAAATTTTTGCCTAACTTTATATAATATAAATTTAGGAGCTCTTCAGTAACATTTTTATTAATTGAATGAATTAAAACTTTATTAAGTTAGCTTTTTGTTATTTTATTTGGAGAATCACATCGTAAAATTTGGATATATAAGTAATTGTGAATGTTAAAATTTGGTTTAACATTAAAAAATTTTTTTAAAAACGTAATAATTTATATTTAATACACTTCTTATAATGTTTATAAATTTTATGCTTTCCTACATATTAGTTTTTATTTTTGTTTTGTATATTTATTATTGATTTGTAAGCAGGACATCCTTTGGCAGATGCTGAATGTGAAAGAAGAAAAGGGTTCAAAATTGAAGTAGTAGTTCCAGAAAGCAGACTCAAACTCAGCAAACGCTTAGATCAAAACCATTTTAAAAGAGTACATCTAAAAAGGCACAAGTTGCAGATTTTGTAATGTTTACGTTTTTAAAAGCAAAAGCTGAGTTGAAAAGCATATAAAGACGCATAACAAAGAAAGTTAATGTACTCATGTGCAATTGGAACTTTATTTCAAAATCCAGGCTAAAAGAGCATTTGCTAATTAAATTGTATATAATGAAATTGTATCAAATGCTTATTGCGACTATAAATGTAACTGGAAAGCAAACTTAAAAACACCAATGTTAAGCATGGAAATGATTAGTGTATTTAGATCGTTCTGAGTGCAGCTAGAATGTAATACAGAAGGAAACTTAAAAAGACACATGCTTGTGCATCGGAAAAGTAAGTTATTTAAAATTGTTCTGATTGAGCTATGAATGTGGTCAAAAAGAAACCTTAATAAGCAAATGCTAAATCATGAAAACATAAAGTTATTTAAATGTTTCTGAGTGTAAAACTATGAATGTAATTTAAAGAAAGACAAGAATACACATGCCCCGGAGTATGTTGACCTTTTCGCTGGTGGGGGAGATCTCCGCAATGGGCCGGCTTCGGTGCGGTTTTTCCAATTCTAAAACGGTTGGGAAGACGGATTATGGAGACTACATTGTAGTGGAGGCGAAACAAACTGCAAAAATGGAATTATTAACCATGAGAAGAAAAAAAAAGAAAACACTTAGCAGGAATCGGACATAGCCCTAAAGGTCCGGCCCTAACTCATTACGGAAGAGGTAGATAGGGGGAGACGGAGCTCTCTTGGAGCGCAGCAAACATCTCTTCCAACTGAAACAATTGGTTTAGATTAACCCCGGAAGTTCAGCCCACCGGAACTTAAGCCTCCCCTGCTGGATTGTAATAGAGGAAAACCTTTGGAATTGTCATTCCACCCGTAACAACACAGAAAAAAAAGGAAGCTCTTACAATTGTAGGGGATGCAATTTAGGGTATTGGTGTTCGGTAAGGGGGAGAAGAAAGAAATTTTTTTGGATGTCTCACTTAAGATTTAGCAGCATATACACCTTTGGCAGCTTCTGCAACAAAGAGCGAAACAAATGATGTTAAGAGAGGGAAAAAGATAGCTGGGGAGAAAATAGGGAAAATACACCAGATAAGTGAGATTCAGAAGCTTGCTACAAACATCACGAGATAGGAAAAACCAACATAACAAAAGGACAAAATAAAAACAGATGAGGAGGAGTATGAAGAAGTACATACAAGGGAAACTTTCATAAATAAAATGATGTGAGGAGACCAGCAAGTGGGGGGGCGATGAATGGGACACAATATCCCGAAATCTGTACTTGATGGAAAGCTATTATATCGGAGAACTACATACCAAACCAAAACAAATAAGGTGAACTGTGGAAATATGTAATTGAAAAAGAGGAGTCAGTGCAAATGATTTTATGGAATATTGATTAGAGAAAAATTTAAAAATGTGGACAGAACAAGCTATGATTAAGCAAAACTGTTGTATTCTTAATCTTTGTTAAAGACCGAAAAAGAAACAGGAGAAAAGAAAATGAAATCTACATTACAACGAAGAAGACCACTTGAGAAATAAAAATGTGAACCCCAAAACTAGTAGAGATAAAATGGAAAATGACTTTAGAATTAGCTAAAAATGATAAAAGAAAAAACGAACCAAAAGAGGCGCACTGTGTTTAAAAGAAAAGAAAACTATTATCAATGTATCTCGACAACAAAAAAACAAGAGACTCAATGACAAGCGGATCAAGACCAAGAAATGGTAGATTCGGATTGATATAAAGGACACCTGTATCAAAAAGAAAATCTAGACAAGGACCAAACAACACTAATAGAATTGTTGGTAGTGACACTTTGGAGGTAAAAGAGGGAAATGAGGAGAATGAAATGGAGACATACAAAAAAAATCGGATGTAGAAGAGATGGAAAATATAACGGATAATACAAAAGAAGAACTGGAACCAGACAGAGAAAGGGAACTGATGAATGAAATAATGAATGTCCAAACTGGAAATGAAGAATATTGCACAGAGGAGGAAATGCTGATAAAAATAGCAAAATACAGAGATGATGACCTCATAAAGGGAATACAGGGCAGATGCAAAATAAAAAAAAATCGGAAACTGGTTCCAAATGGAGAAATATACTAGGATAGCAGATAAAGTACTACCAAGAGTTATCCCAGCCAATTGCAGTTCGACTGAGATTAATAGACTATATTATGCAGTTGCCAAGGCAGTAGCGGACTGTATGAAAGCTAAAGTATTCAAAACCAAGAAAGCAGGAGAAAAAAAGAAGAACAAAGAAAAGATACCACCGTGGAAATATAGACTACAACAGGAAGTAAGTAAACTAAGACAAGAGGTATCGATAATAGATGCTTACCGACGTGGTGTGATAACATCAGAACAAACTATAAGAAGAGTAAAAAATATATACTAAGGAGAGAAAACACAGTACAGAGGAACCAAATAACTCAGGCCATTTCAAGTAGAAAAAGAGTTCATAATAGCAAAGGCATAATAATATCCTAACGTGCATGAGAATGAGTAAAGAACAAACCCAAAAAAATCAAAATGTTTTAAAGAGGTCCTATATAGAGTATAGAGAACTACGAAATGATTCCAAAAAAGTGTCAAAACCCTCCAAAGAGGAAGTGGATAGATTCTGAAAGGAATTTATGAAGATGAAAGAAGTGTTTAATAATCAAGCAGAATGGCTAGAGCAAATAAAGAATTAACAAGAAACAACTAATATCGAACAAATTGAACATGTTGAAATTACAAAAAAAGAGATTGAAGATGTAATAAAAAAGAGTAGCAACTGGAAAACACGTGGAGACCAGATAGAGTTCAAAATATATGGCTTAAGAAAATAAGAACACACTAGTGACGCTTACTGCCTGTATATAATAGAATTATAAATGGAAGAGAAGAGATTCCTCAGTGGTTAACAAAACTGGAGAAACTGTGCTGATCCCAAAAAGCGAAGAAACCCAGAGACCAGAAAAATATAGACCCATCACGTGTCTGCCAACCTTATATAAGGTATTTACGGGAGTGTTGGCAAAAAGGATCCAAGGACATTTGGATAACAATAACAATCATAAGCGAAGAACAAAAAGGATGTTGTAAAAATAGTTATGGAACTAAAGACCAATTACTCATCAACAAAATGATTACAGAAAATTCGAGGAAGGCCCAGAAAAACCTAAGTATGGTATGGATAGACTATAAAAGGCCTACGATAGTGTCCCTCACAATTGGATTAGAGAAGTTTAAAAATTTATAAAATAGGGTCTATTATTATTCATTGAAATAGGTGCTGATATGAAAGTTAATATAAAATCTCCATTATGAAGAAGGAACTTTGGAAATAGAAGAAGTAAAAATTAAACGAGGAATATTCCAGGGAGACTCCATCTCTCCCTTAATATTTGTGCTCGCCATAAATCCTCTGAGTGCTTTAATTAATGGTTTGCAGAATGGATATCGTATAAATTCGAGAAACGAGAAGAAAGCCAACAAACTGCAAAAACTGGATTATGGACGACTTGAAACTCTACTCGTCAAATAGAGAAGAAACCTTTAAACAAATAGAATCGTTAAAAGGTTTCTAATGACATATGTATGGAATTTGGGTTTGCAAATGTGCGTTTTTGCTACTCAAGAAAGGCAGAAGAATTGAAAGTGAGACATAGAAATTGGAAGGAGATATATTAAAGAGTTAGACAAGAACGACACGGTATAAATTATCTCGATAGAAAGAGGTCTCAGAAAAAATACGAAAACACATAATGAAGGGAAAATTAAAAAGGAATATTTAGGAGAAGATAAGGCAACACAAAACAGAATTGAACCCCAGAAACAAGATGCAAGCATTAACACCTTGGCGATCCCGGTACTCTCATATGGTTTTGGGATCATCGACTGGATGCAGGAAGACTTAAACAAGCTGGATGTTATGACCAGAAAAATGCTGCACGCACATAAGATGACCTATAAAAACCAATGTGTGCCACGGATACATGTATCCAGAAAAAAAGGAGGAATGGGAGTACCTACAATAGATATTATATACAAATCTGAAATAATAGGAATTGGGAAATATTTGAAGGGCAATGATGGAAGATTCATTGGATGGGTGCATGAACATGAAACTTGAAACCTTCCACATCATCAATTACAAAAAAAAATGAATGATTATCTAAGAGATGTGAGATTTGATGGAGAAGTCAGAAACAATGAAAGTTTGGGGAGAGAAATAAAGAATGCTAAGATGACATACAAAGAGAAGAGAGAAGAAGCAAATCTAGAACAATGGAAAAATCACACATTTGCCAAACACCATAAAAATATATTACTGATGAAGGCCTTATTGACACGTTTTACAAATCAAATTGAAGTATGATAAAAGGTGATGGCTAAAAGTGAAGATGAAAGAACCATCCTAGCAGCCCAAGATCAGGCCCTCAGGACCAACTGGTTCAAAAAACACATAGAAGGGCAAAACATAACGGACAAGTGCAGAATGTGCAGTGGAGGGTCGGAATCAGTATGTCACATACTATCTGAGTGTAAGTTTTTGCTGCAGAAGGGCACATACACAAAAAGACACAACAACATTTGCAGACTGATCCACTATAGATTATGCAGAAAATTTGAAATAGAAGTAAATACAGTTAACCACTGGGAACATAACCCAAACAATATAGAGGAAAACAACAACAGTCTTAATACTATATGATTACAACATACCAACCGACGCACAAGTCACTCATAACAAACCAGATATAGTCATCTATAACAAAACTGAAAATAATTGCTTGATTATAGAGGTCGGAGTCCCGTGGGATGGAAGAGTCTCGGCCTACGAAATTGAAAAAGAAATGAATCAAGAAAAAATAGAAATTGGGTTTACAAGAATATAATATAATTTTGAAATAGTTCCAGTGTTGTGGGCGCCTCGATGGAACAATAAAAAAAGAGCTAGCAAAACATCTGAGAACTCCCGGTAAAGGTATCCACACTGGAACTGAGTATGACAGAATCAAGAGAGTTTTAAGCATTACTAAGAACTTGCAGCAGGTAATCGATGAGCAGAGGACACCGAAGAAAGGGGAAAATTATGAGGGTTGTTCTGGATCAAGGTCGTGATCCGAACAATTTCCCATTAAAGGAAAATATATATACCCTTAATAAAGGAGTTAAAAAAAAAAAAAAAAATAAAGTTATTTAAATGTCCTGAGTGCAACTATGAATGTTATCGGAAAAGCACACAAAGTCACATATATGTCTTGTGCATCGAAGTATCAAAGTTATTTAAATGTTCTGAGTGTAGCTATGAATGTAATCGGAAAGGAGGATTAAAGCAACATATGATTATAGAGGAAAAAAGTTATTTAATGTTCTGAGTGCAGCTATGAATGTAATCAGAAAGCAAATTTAAAAATCATTTGCTTTAAAGTCATGAAATATAAATAATTAAAATGTTCAGAGTGCAGCTTGAATGTAATCAGAAAAGTAAAGCTTAAAAAGACACCTGCTTGTGCATCGAAATTTGAAGTTATTTAAATGTGCTGAGTGCAGCTATGAATGTAATCATAAATTCCAATTAAAACGCCACATACTTAATAAACATGGAAAAACATAGCAAGTAACAACATAATTAGTGAAGAGCGATAATGGCGCAGCAATCGTACTTATGAAACTAAAGGACAGTTAGTAATTAGTAAAGTGATAAGGAAAACAGTAGAAGTCAAAAGATTTTATATTAACCGGCTCCGGCTCCGACTTCATTTCTTAATATAAAGGAAAAAAGAACCAAAGAATGCGCAGTGGTAAAAGAAAACTAAACAAAACAAAAAAAGAACCAGGAGAGAACAAATAAAAACAAACAAGAGACTGTAACGCAAATGAGTAAAGAGAAAGAACTTGAAATATTGAATGGTATAAAGGACCCGAATCAAAAAGAAAATCTAGACAAGGACCAAACAATAATAATAGAAGAGGAAATTGTTGGTAGTGACATTTTAGAGGCAAAAGATGGAAATGAGGAGAATGAAATCGAAATAGATACAGAGAATTCGGTTGTAGAAAAGATGATAAATATAACAGATAATACAATAAAAGAATGGGAACCTGACAGAGCGATGGAACTGATGAATGAAATATGGAATGTCCAAACAGGAAAGGAAGAATGTTGCTCAGAGGAGGAATTGTTAATAAAAATAGCAAAATACAGAGATGAAGACCTCGTAAAGGGAATACAGAGCAGGTGTAAAATAAAAATAAATTTGAAATTTTGAAATTGGTTCCAAATGGAGAAATATACAAGGATAGTAGATAAAGTGCTACCAAGAATTATCCCAACTAATTGTAGTTTGACAGAGATTAATAGACTATATTATGCAGTTGCCAGGCCAATTGCGGACTGTATGAAAGCTAAAGTCTTCAAAATCAAGAAAGCAGGAGAAAAAAGAAAAAGCAAAGAAAAGATACAACCGTAGAAATATAGACTACAGCAGGAAGTAAGCAAACTAAGACAAGAGGTATCAATAATAGATGCGTACCGTCGTGGTGTGATAACATCAGAACAAATTATAAGAAAAGTAAAAATTATATTAAGGAAAGAAAACAGTGCAAAATAACCAAATAACTCAGGCCATTCATTGCAAGTAGAAAGTGGTTAATAATAGCAAAGGCTAGTAAAATTAAAAGGTATGAGAAGAGAGAAAAACCAAAATCAAATGTTTAAAGAGGATTAGGGAAGGTTCTACAGAGAAATACGAAATAATTCCATCAAAGTGTCAAACCCTCCTCCCAAAGAAGAAGTGGAAAGATTCTGGAAAGGAATTTATAAGGATGAAAGAACGTTTAACAACCAAGCAGAATGGCTAGAGCAAGTAAAGAATAGCCAAGAAATAAATAATATTGAACAAATGGAACATGTAGCAATTCCAAAAAACAAAAAAAATAAAAAGAGATTAAATATTGTAATTAAAAGGAGTAGCAACTGGAAAACACTTGGACCAGATAGAGTTCAAAATGTATGGCTTAAGAAAATAAGAACATTACTGGAACCGCTTACCGCTTGTCATAATAGAATTATAATTGGAAAAGAAGAAATTCCTCAGTGGTTAACAGCTGGAGAAACTGTGCTGATCCCAAAATGCGAAGAAACTCAGAGACCTGAAAAGTATAGACCCATCACGTGTCTGCCAACCTTATATAAAGTGTTTACGGGAGTGTTGGCAAAAATGATCCAAGAACATTTGGATGACAATACCATCATAAGCGAAGACCAGAAAGGATGTTGTAAAAAAAAGTTATGGAACATGCAAGGACAAAATTATTACAGAAAATTCGAGGAGGGCACAGAAAAACTTGTATGACATGGATAACCTATAAAAAAGCCTACGATAGTGTCCCTCAATTGAATCAGAGTAGCTTTAAAAATGTATGAAATTAGCCCTGAAATTATAAGGTTCATGGAAAAGGTAATGAAGATGTGGAAAGTTAATATAAACCTCCATTATGAAGAAGGAAATTTAATAATAGAAGAATCCAAGGAGACTCCATCTCTCCCTTAATATTTGTGCTTGTCATAAATCCTCTGAGCACTTAAATTTTATGGTTTGAGGAATGGATATCGCATAAATTCTAGAAATGAGAGGAAACCCAAAATAATTTCCCACCTATTTTATATGGACGATTTGAAACTACACGTCAAATAGAGAAGAAACCATTAAACAAATAGAAATAGTAAAAAGGTTTTCCAATGACACATACATGGAATTTGGGTTGGACAAATGTGCGTTTTTGCTATTTAAGAAGGCAGAAGACCAGAGAGTGAGAATATAGAAATTGAAGGAGATATAATTAAGGAGTTGGAACAAGAACACACGTATAAGTTCCTCGGAATAGAAGAGTCAGAAAAAATAGAAAACAACATAATGAAGGGGAGAATAAAAAAAGAAATATAGGAGAAGATTAAAATTAATCTTAAAATCTGAATTAAACCCTAGAAACAAAATGCAAGCCATTAACATCTTGACGATCCCAGTACTCTCATATGGATTTGGAATTATTGACTGGATGCAGGAAGACAAACAATCTGAATGTTATGACCAGATAAATGCTGCACACAAACAAGGTGACATGTAAAAATCAATGTGTACCACGGATACATGTATCCAGAAAAAAGGAGGAATGGGAGTACCCACAATAGATATAATATATAAGTCTGAAGTAATAGGAATTGGGAAATATTTGAAAGGAAATGAGGAATGATTTATTAGATGGGGTATATGAACACCACGAAAGCTTGAAACCTTCATCAACATCAATTATTAAAAAAATGAATGATTATCTAATAGACATGAGCATTGATGAAGAAGTTAAAAACAATGAAACTCTGGAGAAAGAAATAAAGAATAACAAGATACTATACAAAGAAAAAAAAAAAGACGAAGCAAACCTGGAACAATAGAAGAACAAAGTCGTACATCTATAAAATTGATTTAATTGGATAAGATAATAAAATGTAGCGTTTCTAATTGTGCTGATCATCCTAACTCCAAAACGGATGAACGAAGAAGTTTTAACACTTTTGTCTAAAGAATATTATGAGAGATGGTGACGCTGTAACATCAGTGATGCTTGAAATTAAACCATCATTGATAGCATTTGATGTGGATGGAATTATAAGAGTATCATTATTACATTTTCCACATCATTACTACTTTTAATTATATATTCATTTTAAATTCATGCAATTATTCTCTCCGTTTGTATTAATCTCGTTTCATTAAGGGTTTTGTTATTGGAGATTAATTAGGAAAATCTTTGTATAATTTTTTCTTATTAATTACACTATGTGTATTTTTTTTATTATTATCACGGTGTATATAAGTGAAATATATTATCATTACAGGTAATTTTCATTATCTTTTTTTACTTTCTAATAGCATTTTAATATTCTGTTTATTACTAAGTAGCATCCTTTCACGTTTATTTTGAAAAGTTTTGATATTTTATGAGATATTTATGATAATGGGGAGGTGATTGAAGTTTAGTTCAGTCTGTATTGACCATTGTAGTTTAGTGTGTAGATTTGGTGAACATAATGTTAGGTCTGGTGATGTGTATGATTGATTTGTTTGTGGTGGCATTCTGATATGGTAGTTTTTGTCGTTAAGAATATTTAGATGATCTAGGTTTGATATAAGGTGGGTTCCTCTATGGTGTGCTTCTTGGGCGTTGTACCATAGCGGATGGTGGGCGTTGAAGTCGCCTCCCATTATGAGATTTGGCAGTTTTCTGATGAGGGTGAGGTTTGGCGTATAGTTGTTGGGGCAGTGTGGTGGGGATGTAAAGGTTTATTAAATTGTAGCTTTTTGGAAATCATTATGGTGAAAGATTGTATTTTTGTGATATCATTCAGAGATGATGATGTGTGTAAGATGGTGGTTGTGTACGAAAGTGAGCTGTATATGAGGATTAGTAGTGTGTGATTTTTTTGGGATTTTTGGTGTGTAGATTGCATCATATCCGTAAAATTTTGTTTCTGGGTGGTTTTCAGGTAGGTGGGCATCTTGAGTCAATGCTATGTGTATATTGTGTTGTTTTAGGAAGGTTTCTATTTCTTTATTTTTGTTATGTTGTCCATTTAAATCGATTTGTAATAAGGTTAAGTTATGTAATTGTTTGTTAGTTGTAGAATTAATGGTTATTGTGGGTGGAGTACAAACCCGGCAGATCCAATTGTGTTGTGAAGGAAGAAGAGCATATAGTGAAAGGTGAGCAGTGTTTGTGAATCCACTGCTCAAAAAAATCTATTACAGAGGATTAAATTTCTTACCTTTTTTTTTTTTTTTTTTTTTTTTTGGCATATCCAGATTTTGTTTCGTTTTTTTTCTGTATCCCGCTTTTATAGTAGGATAACTGAGGCATATGCCGGGAGTATGCCTCAGGATGAGATAAAATGAAAAGAGATGAATAATAAAGTGTCGTGAACGATCCTCAGAGGGTTCCGCCGGGAGGGTCGGCGGCGCATCGTCGCAGCGGAGATCACACAGTTTCTTGTGAGTGGGTGGGGTGGGAGGCGATTAAGCATTGAAGAGTTTCTTCCATTTTGGGACGAGCTTCTTGCGATACAAAAAACATATATATATATATATATATATATATATATATATATATATATATATTATAGATATTATATATATATATATATATTATATATGTATATATATATATATATAAGAAATACAGTATATTATTATATATATATATATATTATATTATATAATATATATATACCCTATATTATATATATAATATATATATATATATATATACGATATATATATATATAATATATATATATATATAAGTATATATATATATATATATATATATATATATGTATATATAATATATATATATATTAATAATAATATATATAATATATATATATATAAATATATATATATATTTATATATAATAATATGATATATAGAGAGAGAGAGAGAGAGCGAGGCAAAAGATTGCATTCCATTGAGCAATGATAGGAGGTTAGGACAATCCATGGCACTCCAATTGCTCAAAGTTCGCCCCTCTTTCGCTCATATCCATATACTTCTTATACTGAAGTAGGTCTCCTTAATGACACACCTTAAAACTATTACAGACACTTTCCTTCTAAAAAAAATCAAAATGGTAACCACACGATTAGCCTCGGAGAAGCCAGATTGGCGGCTTCCAAACACAGCCCCTCATCCACCCCTCCCCTATCATCACTTGGGAGTTGACAGCCTCCAGGTGGTGGGTTGGTCCCACCGCACGGGAATTACAGCCTGTTCTGATTGTACGGCCTTCTTTCCTCATGAAATCTCTGCAATCTTCGAGGTTTCACCCTATTTCAACTCTGATTGAAACCATTACCTCCTCCTCCTTTTCAGAACCTTATTATCTTATCTCTTAAACGGAACTCAATTGTTTGAGCGGTTCTGGACCACAAACCCATACTTTTCTCGACTTCTACTTTATGCTATCCTCAGTTTCCAGCCAAAGGCTGTTATTGTGCCTATGATGCTAATTGTTCTCCTACCTCTGACTTAAGTCTTCCGAATTTTCTACCATACGACTCAAATTAACCCTGTCAATCTACTGCTAAATTCATTTGTTCTATATATCCGTCTCCTAACTTTACCGACAATCCAAAATTTCTTGACTACTTAAACTCCAAATTAGAAAACTTTCTCTCCTTCAACATTCCCTTAAATCATCATTCTTGGTGATTTCAACGTTCACCACCAATGCCATTCCTATAATTCTCAAGATATAGCTTTTGAACTTGCCTACCACTTTTATATCCTGACCTCTAACAGATGCTGCAGCTTCCTAATCGTATCCCAGATCGCCCAGGAGATGAACTCAATATTCTAAACCTTTTCGTAAAACTTTAATCCTTATCCTTAGCTGTTAAACTCTTTCTCATCAATCTCCCCATCACTTTCTTATCAAATAGCTTGTTTATATTTTCAAGTCTTCTCTGGTATGGAGGCGTATATTCCATATTCTTTCCCTTCAACTTAACCTAACAAATCTTGATTTAACTCTGCTTCTTCTTCTCGTGCTATTCGTCACAGGGACGACGCTGCCTTCACCAATTACCCTCCTCTTCAAACTATTATACAATAAACACTTTTCTTTCTATTAACGAAAGTATAGACTATAATGGCACTGCTTTAATTCGTTTATTTTTTTACGACACAGAACGAATAAAATAGTTTAAATAGTTTGCAATGTTTTTAACAAAGAAATAGTAAATTTTAGTTTCTAATCCATTTTGAGGAGACTTTTTGAAAAGCTTCTTAGAATTATATAACTCATTTAGCTTCTGTAAATTTCCACCTTAGGATGATTCCTTCCTCATCCACCTCCTTTCACAAATAACAATTTAATGATAATATCAAGCAAATTTCCTGTAAATTAGATCAACATTTCTTGGCATTTCACTCCTTTAGAAGGTGGCCTCTTGTCGTCGAGAGAGGGCACAGACACTGTGTCTGTGTCTGAGCACTTTTTCATTTTAATTTGATGTTTTTCTTTCATCTTTACTCCTCTCACTTCTTATTAATATTTTTATTATTTTTATTATATTTCTGCTATTCTTGTTGTTTAGTCGTTTTTATTGTTATTATTTTTTTTATAGCTATTTTTATATTGTTATTTTCCTTTATAGTCTTATGTATATTTCCTTTTCATTATATTGTACTTTTTGTATACGGTTCATTATGCCCGTCCCTTCTCCAGTTTGTTTCCGCTTTCCACCTTTTCTTGTACGTAATACCCTGCGTATTCCTGCTCTCTTATGGAAGTCACCCCAGCTTCCTTCTTGTCCCTGGTAGCTATCAGGCTGCTGTCTTTTGTGCGTATCTTGTGCCCATCTCGCCATCCTTCTCCTGTGGGTGAGGGTACAGGTCAAAAACCGGTTGTTCTCGCTTTTCTCCGGGCCGCCTATTGTAGGGGACCCGAATCTTGGCCAACCACTGAGGAGGCTGTTCCGCACTGGATTGTATATAATCTTTAGCTTCGCGTCTTATACGTGTGGTGCACGGCTACTATTCTACCATCTTGGCGACTAAACGCGGAGTTCCGTGGGGCTTTTCTGGGAAATGCCCACAGCCTACCTCATGGGGTGAGGTTTCGGGGGAGGAGGTATATAGCTCTGGGCGTGTGATGGGAGCAGTTTCCGAGGTCACGCTCTTAGGACGTATATTGTATATATTCATCACTGGTTTTATTGTTTTTGTGCTTATCTATTGATGTGTATCTGTTCCAGGAGAATTTAATACCTTTATGAAATTGAAAAAGAAAAATATGATTCTAAAGAGAAGAGAGCCTCGCCATCTGTTGGGCTCCCAACCCGATCGCTCCCTGGGCCCAAGACCAATAGGGGATTTGACGCCCTTGTCGATAAGCTGGTTGGCACTTTTGTCACCCAGCCCCTAGTCCTACACAGCGACTCCATCGCTGGGGCTCCCGATTCTTGACCGGAAAAAGGCTGTAACGGCCTCTACTCATATATATATTCAACTCGAATTACGCACCAGACATCCCAGTAGTCCTCACGCCAGCGAGGTCCTCCTGGGCGACTTCAATATATCACGCAAGCTACTACGATCGCGCTCTTGGACTCCCGTCTGGGGGTTATAGGTTTTCCGTCTTACCCTTACGTCCCAACTACTGACAGCTAGCAGCCACCTTGTCCTCAGCGACGCTTTGGAGGCAGCTTTGTGAGGTCCAGGCGACACCATTGAAGAATGGTTTCCTTCTGGTCCGTGCCGCCTCCAATACGCAGAGCCAATTACTGACTTCTCTCTCCCGTTTGGGAGATATCTCTATCATCTCCAAACCTGACAATATCAGAATACGTCGAAAGGTACCATATACGTTCCGGAGTTTCGCTCGGATACAACGGACGATATCCTTGCTCATCTCGAATGTCGAAATATGCCGATCACAAATGTCTATCGGTTCCCCATCACAGGGAAAATCCCTCATTGCCAAACTTTCTCCTCCTACTTACCTTCAGTGTGCCATTCCCTTCGACCAAAGTTAAACTAGGCTTTACTATGCACACGGTCCGGACTTACATCCCCTTCCCGAGGAGGTGTTTCAAGTGTAATAAATTTGGCCACCCCCCCCAAAAAAAAAATACCGTAGATCCCCATGCACTAATCAATTGTTCACAATGTTGGAGTTCTCTCCATGCCACTTGTAATAACTCTCCTTGCTGTCCCAACTGCAACGGTCTTTATTCCGCCTCGTTTGTCCACTGTCCCTTCTTTACTTTGGAGAAGGAAATCTTAGAGCAGTGTGGTCTTCACAAATTGGATCGTTGCGAGGCGACGCGCCTAGCAAAGGAAAAGTTGTCTCATCTTTCCATTGCTTTAGCTCAGGTGGCTGCGCATTCCCCTAGCAATACACCCAGATTCCTTGTCGCACGTTTGAATAGTCCTTCAGGCTTAAATTCACCCATCCTTCCTATCAACCCGAATTTTGCCTCACCTGTGTTGGAGGTTCCTGTTCTTCAGCACGACTGCCCTACACAGTCTTCTCCAAAAATAAACTGGCCCTCTGCATCACCCGCCTTCACTCTAGACGTAGATATCCTGAACAGACGTTTTTGACCCGTGGAGAATGTCTCGCTGACATCCACACACCACCTGCGGCCATACACTCGATCCCTGCCGCCCGTACAATCTTCGTTGAAATCCCTCTTCTTTACATCTACCACGCAGAGTATTTCCCATGGTCCGAATAGAAAACATATTTCCTGTAAGAGATCGGCATCAGCCTTCCACAGGCAATTTTTGGGTCCATCCTCTCATGACGATGGATCTTTTCCCCCACGATGAACCTATTTCCTTCAACATCGGGTTTTTGACTTTTTGAAGTCTGCTTCCAAGCCTTCTGAGGCTCCCGGGGTTAATTCAAAACGGGTTCGTCGTTCCACGGCTGATCGGGACTTTGGTGCCACCACTGTTCCGCCTATGCCATCCCATGACTTTTTAACGGACGTTACCGAGCCTAACCATACCGTTACCGTTTACTCTAGTGATTCTGAATCTTGTCCAGATTCCTATGTGAATATTACCATTGATTCATGTTTTCTGACCCTTCCCACTCCAAGGAACGGGTGAACATCCGTGGGGATGCGTCGGTTACTGTGCTTCCCGGTATCACTCCCAAAACCGACACTTGTACCTTGCCTTAGGAGGTTTCAACGGTCCTTCCGGATTTTGCTGTCTCTTTGAGTTCGACACCAGGGGAGGAGGTTAAGGAAATTGTCAGCCGCCTTGGCTCAGACCTCTCTAATTCTTTACTGGAACAAATATCCTCCACCGACGCTGTCCGGGGCTTTGATCCGGTGTCTAGGGTGGCTCCCACTCTTCCAACTGAGTGCACTGGTGGGGTACGTACCTCGTATTCTCAACAAGGTGAGCCACGATCCTGTTCCCTCTGTGACTCCTGTTGCCTTGAGATTGATGGATGATTTGACATAAGAGGATGAGGATTCCTTTCTGGCCCGTGTTTTGGAGAAATCTCTTGTACTGCATTGCCGCAGCTACTATTCTAACTTCGAAGAGTTCGTCCCATAATTCCTGTCTTTTGGACTTCCCCTTTCCCCTGGATTCGAGACGCCTCCCAGCAAAAAAGGTCCTGTGGGTAAGCCAACTGGAAATTTATGGACCATATGGAATGGCCAGATTCCTACAAATTTCTCTAGGATATTAACCAGATGGATTTTTCCCTAATGGATTTATACCAACTCCAGATGGAAATTTTTTTGAAGGATAAATCGTATACATTTCATATCCTCCAGTATATCGTAGGAAAATTCTAGAACCGACTGTCCCTTCCGGAATTTTTCACAGTCAAGAAAATATAGAGAACCCAACAGAAAATATTTGGCTTTTCACAAACACACACATACTTAACATATCCCGCTAGTAGACAGTATTTTCTCTAAATAAAAATTGATTAAATTTATTATGTGATATCGGTATCTTATACTATACCTAAGGAAGAAAGAAGAAATGTAATAATTAAGTAAAACAAAATAAATGTCAAAATGACATTTAAAACGGTAGCCGTAACTGGGTCGCGAAACATAAGGGTCTTGGCAGGGGATCGCTCTTTGTTTGTTCGGAATCCTCAGGGCACTGTTAATTACCTTGAGAAAGTTCCCCGCATTGAAATAGGCCTAATGCCAGACGCGCGTAAAGTGTATGAACTTTTACTTTCTTGTATGTTCTGTCTGTCTATTCTAATCTCTCTCTCTCCTCTCTCTCTCTCTCTCTACTATATATAATATATATATATTATATATTATTATAGTAATAAATTATATATAGTATAATAATAATATGACTGATAATATATATATAGTATATAATATATAATATATATGTAAGATTATATATAGTATATTATATAGTATATATATATATATATATAATATATATATATATTAAGTAAACTAAGTGACCTTCTTATACTTTAAAAATTAGCTGATAATTGCAAGATGTTGTTTTCCTTTTTTTACGTCACAATACCAAGACTATAAGTGTAATATATAAGAAACTTAATCTAAGGACTTTTCTGAGACGCAAAATGTAATTTACTAATTCGAAATCATTAATATTTATGAAAATCTGCTGAATTTTCCATTTTCAGATTTTTTTGCAATAAATACCTATTAATATTAAATTTACCACAGCTGAACTTTAATAAAAGTTGGTATGTTCTTAGCTCGCATAGCCTTTTCAAATTTTAGTGAACAACAATGTTAAGATAGTCTAGTTTATCGTCTTACCTGTCAATTTTTACGTGTGTTCGTGTAATATGGGAAAGTCGGTCTCTTATATATATTGTGTTATTGTTAAGAGGTTAGAATCAAAATAATTAATATTAAGTGCAGCTGAAATTATATTAGTATTATATAGTAGCTATATAATATATTATTATATATATATAAAACTTTATATATATATATATATATGAATATATATATATATATAGATAGTATATAATACTATAATTATGATAGGCTATATATATAAGGTAAATTTTGGTATATTTATACAAGTTAGAAAGGGTACTTATTTTGCAGCTTCTAAGTATGAAGTATTTTTATAAAGGGCAAATTTGTAGAAACTGTACTGTGACTAGTGAGGATATAGGCAACCACCTCACAAGGATAGGGTAAAAACCAGAACCTCCTACGTTTCCTAGATCACAAACTAGATATACCGAATAATTGATTATTATAGGTTAAGTTAGGTTAGGGATTAGGTTTGGTTAGGTTAATGTAAGTTAGGTACCTCGGTAAGATCCGAGTAACAGTTTCTACAATATTTGCCATCGATATTCAATATATAGTATACTATAATATTATACATTATAACTACTATATTATATATATATACTGAAAAAAAATATATTTTTTGATGAAGTAATATATAAGAGATATAGATTATATATTAATATATATATAATAATACTAGTATAGAGCTACTGGCCAGCGTTTATATCATCTTATACGTCATAATGTATACTTAAAGAACTATTAAATGCCTACAGTAAAACGGAAATACATTGGTTGAATAGCCTGGTTCCGCCAACTTTTAGTTGCGCCGAAAATGTGAAAAGGGATAAAATGGAAGAATAATAAAGTTTTCTATATATATATTCTTTCATCGACAGTAGTAACTGAAAAAAGTAAATGACTTATTATTATATTAATATTATATATATATAAAGTATATATATATTAATAATTATATATATATATATTATAATATTATAATAATAAGTACTAATATATATATAGTATTAATATTTTTTATAATTTTAAACAATAGCTACAGCGAAAGGTGAATATAGTACATTGTTGGAAATCCTGAGTAAAATTCACATAGGGAATATCTAATGCCTTATATATTCGGCACACTAGGCGGCTCCGAGCCTGACGGGGAACATCGGGGGGGACGACTTTTTCCATACTCCGTAGGGGAGGGGCGGAGGAACCATCGCGACACCCAAATACGCAAAGAGCAGGGGGTTCTCCGGAGACCCTATCCGGAGGGGGGGAATTTTAGTCCTACCCCGTAGTTCCATGGAAGGCCGAGAGAACCCCGACTCCTGCCATCGGGGCGGAATATATACCCTTGA
This sequence comes from Trachelipus rathkii, assembly GCA_015478945.1. NCBI lineage: Eukaryota > Metazoa > Arthropoda > Malacostraca > Isopoda > Trachelipodidae > Trachelipus > Trachelipus rathkii. The sequence continues at coordinate 4,260 of JABUQX010028184.1, read as the reverse complement.
GGTATTCTTATGAGATGAAAAAAAATATCAGAATTATAAATAGATATCCTAATGTATTGATTGAAGACAGAGAAACCAATAAAAGAGTCTCTAAATAGGCAATGAGAAAGGTCCTATAAATATGGCCTTTAAATCATATTAACTAATAATGTATTAATCAATAATTTATTTTATTTTTTTAAATTTTTTTCTTAGCATTGCTTTTTTATGTGAAATTTTCCAGGATTCCAAAAATGTATTCCTGTAGCGCATTAGCTATTGTAGTTTTTGAGAGTTATATATATATAGTATATAATTATACATATATATAATATATAGCTATAATATATATATATTACTATATACTATATATATATAATTTATATATATATATATATTATATATAATTAATATATATAAATAAAATCAATAATATAAATAAAAATGTTTAGTTATGGAATAAAATTTTGTTAATATTTTTTTATTACATTTTTCCCTCAGTCAAAGAAAGTATATACTGATCCATGTAATTCGTCGTTTTACTGTAGACATTAATAGTTTTTTTAAGATATCATATATGAAGGATATACTAAACGCTGACCTAAATAGTAATATTATATATATATATACGTATAATATTATATATTAGGTATTTAAGTTTATGTAATATATATAGTATATAAATATAAGAATATATATATACTAGTATAATATTATCAGTTAATGTCTATTTATATTATAGGATATATATATAAAAATTTATTTATAGTGTATTATATATATATATATAATTGCTGGAATGCTGGTAAATTTTAGTGCGGAAAATGTAAAAAAAAATCAAATAAAAAAAAAAATAAACTAGATATAAAAACGCATTTAATAAAATAATAGAAATATATTATTTGGAATCCTGGTAAAACTTTAGTTAGTGAATATTATGTAAATAATTATAAAATTAATATATTAAATAAAGTATTTATTGATTAAAATTATAATGGTATATATTGACATTTAGAAAGTTCTATTGGTAGAGGCTTTATTGGTTAGCTCGTTAAAAATAAGATGACTTTCTATAGATTATAGCTGCTTTAAATTTATACTAATGAATTACCCAAGGGTAATAGATTATTCCGAAACGCGATGGCAGGTATTGTATGGGGTCTCATCGGCCCTTTCCGAGGGAAACTACGGGGTAGGACTAATTCACCACCCCTCCGGTGTAGGGATCTCATAGGATCCGCCCGCTCTTTTAGTAATGGGTGTTCGCGTGGGAAGTTGCTCTCAGTGTCCACTTCCCCTCACGGGGTAATGTGTGATAAAACGTCCCCCCCTGTGGTTCCCCGTCGGCTCGAGCCCCTAACATTGCCGATGTAATATCCTTTAACCAAAAATAATATATATCATATATATATTAATATAATTAATATATTATATATAATTATTATATATCATTATATAGATATATGTATATATATATATATCATATATATATATATATATACTATATAGTATCCCAGCTCCCCCCCAAAAACAAATAGCCAAATTTTATGTTAAATTTTTTTTTTTCATTTTCCTAAACTAAAATTTTACAAGGATTCCAAAAATGTATTTCTTTCACTGTAAGCTTTTGTAGTTTTTCCCGAAAAAACATTGATTTTTTTATTTTTTTTAAACAGTTTGTTCCTCGTGATAATTTTGCCAGGCATTCCAACAAGTCGATATTCCTTTACCGCTGTTTAGCTAATTGATAGTTTTGGTGATATGGGATTGTGGCTCTTCTAGAGGCTGGCCCTATATATACATAGTATATATTATATATATAGTAGTATATAATCAATATGTATATATATTATTAATTATATATATATAGTTATATAGTGTATATTATATATATATATAATAATATATACTATATATTTAATATATATATATATATATATAGTAATATAGGTATATATATAATATATATATATATATATACTGCCCCAAACTCAAAGAAGTTACCACGCATCTAGTAAGTCAACTGAGGATCGCGGACGCCACTTACTCTAAACCCACAAACCGCAAAAATGATAGGAGGGCGGTAATGAGAGACTCTCAAAGCGATGCCGTCCATAGAAAAGTCACTTCAAAAGTCAGACCGCACAGGGTCCCGAAAAAAAATAAAGGGCGGTCACCTGCCTCTAATATTACTAATAATCCTATATATTCTATTATTCTATATTCTATAAATCTCACAACTGTTTCTCGCTTCTAGCACGTGCCGACCTATTTAGCTTCGCTAGAAATACAATCCCGGTATTAGTGGCCCTAACCCTAGGTCTATAGGGTACGCTGGGAGTAGTCGATTTTGATGTGTAATTAGAGGTGCTAGAATGCTTCTTCTACGAGGTTTATTATACCGGACCACCTCCCCTTTTCTAGTCCTTTTTCTAAGGCAACCGTGCCGACCTATCTATTGTAGAATAACCAACCCAGTTCCTTAGTGTTCCTAACCCCTAGGTTAGTTGGGCTACGGGAAGAGTCGATGTGGTGTATATTAGAAATGTGCTGAGGTTGGTTCCTTCTACGACGTTATCGTACGGGAAGCGCTACCCCCTTTTTCCTAGCCTTTTCTATGCCTGACGAATGCCTAACGTCATTTAGAATAGCAATCCGATTTTTGGTATCTATACATATGTTATTATAGAGTATGAGGATTCGTGTTGGGTGATAGCGATTAGAAGGTGTCTAGGTGTTGGTATCTTCTAAACGATTAGTATCCCCACCCTGCCCCTGGTTTCTAATCCTTGCTAGTGGCGATATATTCGTATGTGCCGGAATGAGCACTACCGATATTTGTATCGATTAGTGACATATTGTCGGAGTATTTATACTCTTGTGGAATTTCGATTCACTAGTGCGTTTTACGACGGATCGATTCATTCCTAGCATAGTTGTCAGCAATTAGAGCATTACCTGCCTACTCGCGCCCCTTTTCTATATAAGGCATCTGGCTACTAACATTTTATGTTTCTGAAAGCATATGAAGCTGGCTCGGTGTTGTCTTAGTAAATAGTGTTGTGAGGTAATGCCGAGTTTCGATTTGCCGAGTGTGGGCGTTCTAAGAGCCGTTGCGGTTCTCTAGAAACGCAACCAACATTGCGTATTTTCGTAGATGGCGTACCCTTCGTCAAAATAACACTATTTCAATGACGGGTGTTCATCAGGGTGATAGATATTAATGTCTCAAAAAAATAAGATTACCCTGTAGTTACTTTCCCGAACGCCATAAGTCCCGAAGCCCCAGCCGGGGTCATTTAATGGGGCAAGAAATGACCCCAAAATGACCATATCATTAGCTAACAAGAGTGTGTTAAAGAGTGCATCGTATTTCTTTCCAAAACCTGGATATGTCTCTTAATATGTTGCAACATTGGTTGCTTCCAAATGTTTCAAATGCGTTACGTCAAAGCAGGGGTTGGGGGTGAGCTCTTCCGCGTATATACCCACTAAATAATTTAAAAAATGGACTTAGAAAGCTGGAATTTTGGAGAGTGTATAGAAGAGAATAAATGAAATAGAATGGCTATATTAAACTAATTTGCGAACCATTATGGAGCCGGAGCCGGATGCGGGGCCGACGCGTCCCCCCCGCGAAAAAAAAAATGGAAAAAAAATTTTTTTCAAAGGGGCCCCTTCCCCTACCACATATTGAAGAAGCAAAACTGAGTGTTCTTACATATAATGTTTTTCATGGTGTAGAGTTCATCTTGAGGGTTTCCAGTTTGCATAAGCTGAATTCTTGCCTAGCATTCTAGCACGACATGTCCTACATCTTAGAACACACCCCATATTATTGCCTACCATGTTTATTAAGGTACGTAAGAGTCGACTTCGTATAGTATAATTAGAATGTGTTAAGGATGCTTCCTTCTACTTCAGTTAGTACCCACCCTTGTCTTAGCACTATGCTAGCAAATGGACATGTCCTACGTCATGAGAATACCACCTAAATTAGTGTCTACCCCTATGTTTTTGATAAGGTATGAGGATTCGATTGGCGTGATTGAAGTTGTTAGGTGGTTCCTTCTAATGTAGTTAAGTACCCCTATCCCCCCCTTTTTCCTAAGTGCAAAGTATTTCAACTCTTGTTATTTTTCGAGCTAAACGAGTTTGAACTTGCGTGTCTACCTCTATGTTTTCGAGATATGCGAGCTTGATTTCTAGCATTACCCGAGTGGATCAGAGCGTTTTCCTAAGCGTCTTTTTGCACCGGTGCTAGCGGTGCTTCAATATATC
>JABUQX010028183.1:60000-62500 GCA_015478945.1 Trachelipus rathkii | reverse complement strand
TCGAAACGTGGTATGTGTAAATTGCTTTTATATTTAGTTGTATTCTTAAATTTTAATGTATTAACTTTTATACATAATTATCGAGATGTGTTATTGTTTTTATTACGATTATTATTGATAACTGTTTCAAGTATTGTATTAGTATTTAATTAATTACTGTTATAGATAATTGTTTTAATTTATGTATTATATATTTATAGTACAGTGTTTAATGAATTTTTCCGTATGCTTTTTATATTAAGACTGGCATTTCAAATTTTTAGGCTTTTGACATTTCTTTGCGAGTCTTTAAGATATATATATATATATATATATATATATATATAGTATATATATATATATATATATATATATATATATATATATATACCGGTATATATATATACATATATATATATATATATATATATATATATATATATATATATATATATATATATATATATATATAGATTATGAGATATATATATATATATATATATATATATATATATATATATATATATATATATATATATATATATATATATATATATATATATATTTATATATATATATATATATATATATATATATATATATAGTTATATATATATATATATATATATATATATATAAATATATATATATATATATATATATATATATATATATAAATTATATATATATATATATATATATATATATATATATATATATATATATATATTTTTATATATATTTTTTTATATATATATATATATATATATATATATATATATATATATATATATATATATCTTCTTCATCTACCTTTTTTTTTATTCCCAAGACTGGGAGTAAGGTGCGTGACAAGCATCAGAAAAGAAAAGCAGTAGAAGAATATGACAAAAGTCGAAAAGAAAGCCCAGCCTTACCGCCCCCTCTGTACCATTAATTAGTAAGAACTTGTCGCAATCAGAAAATCCACCCTAGAGCTTCACGGGACCGCGACGGATTCTCACTATGGTAAATCGTCAATGTAAGGGTTCATCCCTTGGCCCAGGTGGGCCACAACCATGCCCCCCATACAAAACCCCGCCATTCACTCCTATTATGCACCTTTATTCTCACCTCTGCCAAACTCACATTTCTCTCCTTCAGACATTCGTTCACCGACTCAATCCACTTTTCTTCGGTCTCCCAGCCGGTCGGTTCCCAACACACTCGCCACTATACATCCGCTTAACCAACTGACTATCATTCATCCTTTCCACATGACCAAACCATCTCAACATACTTTCATTTATTCTCTCATTTACCCCTTTCTTCACACCACACAACTCTCTAATATGTTCATTCCTCATTTTATCAATTCTTCTCACACCTAGCATGCCCCTAAGATTGTAAATCTGAACACATTGAACTTTAGATCTATACTTCTTATTCCAGACCATAGTCTCACTATCATACAATAACACAGGTAACAACATACCCTCATGTAAGACCCTAGCGCACTCAAGACTTAGTCCCTTTACATTCACCAACGATTTAATTGCACCAGAACCTTCCTGCCATTCACAACTTTCCTACTACACTCTGCATCATCCGTTCCCTTTTCATCCAACACATACCTAAATATTTAAACTCAGACACTTGTTCCAGCTGCTCACTATCTAACATAACTTCACACTGAGGACTGTCCTCACTCACAACCATAACCTTACTCTTATCTACGTTTACTTTCAAACCCCTCCTTTTACACACCCTGCCAAATCTCTCTACCAATCCTCTCAAACTCTCTTCAGATTCGCCACAAAGAACCAAATCATCCTGCATATAATAGGTAGGGCACCCTCCACTCATCTCCATTCTCCATCATTCTAACACCATTTCCTGCCATCCCCACCTCGAATTCTTCCATAACCCCATCCATATACAAATTGAATAACCAAGGAGACATAACACAACCCTGTCTCACTCCGCTATTAATCTTAAACCAATCACCATTGACACCATTTATTCTTACACACGCTTCACTATCGTCATACATACTTTTGATTCCATTCAGAAGCCTACCACCAACACCATATATCACTACACCTGCCATAAAGCTTCCCTATTAACTCTATCATACGCCTGTTGTAAATCCATAAAACCTAAATATAATTTATTCTTCTTCTCCCTCATTTTCTCAATCATTTGTTTCAATGTAAAGATTTGATCCACACATCCTCTACCACTTTTAAACGCACCTTGTTCTTCACCAATCAGTCCTTCAGTCACGACGCAATCTTTCGACCAAATTACCAGCATATATATTTACTTTTAACCCCTTCAATAAACTCATTCCCCCATACTTCTACAGTTCCCCTTTCTCCCCTTTTTACCCTTATAAGGGTACTATTACTGTTTCTCCTCCAATCCTTTGGAACTATACCCTCTATAAACGCTTTATTACACAATCTTCCAAATCCAATCAATCACCATCTCACCTCCGTTCTTGATCATCAATTAAAATTTCTATCTATACCTGCAGATT
>JABUQX010028183.1:20000-52500 GCA_015478945.1 Trachelipus rathkii | reverse complement strand
ATTATTATTATTGTATTATTAGACACATATATATGTACTATTATGCTTAGATGAAATTTATTATATATTCTTATTATTATTATATATTAATATTATTATTATTATTATTATTCATTTATTTTATTTTAAATATCTATTATTATATATATATATATATATATATATATATCAGAGCTGGGCGTTGCGCCACCGAGTTGCGCCTATGCGCCTATGGCGCACTATCAATTCGTAGGCGCAAAGGCGCATAGGCGCAACAATTTTTAAAAAGGCGGACTAAGCAAAGGCGCACAGCCAATTCTTTGCGCCTATAGCCGCGCCTATGAACAGGAACAAAGCATTTTTTTTTACCCTTAAAAGTTAGAACTTAGAAGCGTGGCAAACTTGTATCATTCTAAAAACCAGTGTAAAACTTTTATATATATATATATATATATATATATATATATATATATATATATATATATATATATATATATATATATATATATATATATATATATATATATATATATATTATATATATAATATATATATATATATAACTAGTTCAGTAGTTCTTAACTACAAATAAATTGGCAACTATGGCTCTGAAAATTTTCAACTTCTTCAGCGCTCGTGCTGAACCTCCTGGGGGAAAACATGGACCACAAGGACATGGAGGAGGAAGAGGACGTGTAGATATTAGTTTACGGTGTTTTAATTACAAAAATTAATAAATGTGTTTTTCTTCCTTATAAAAGCATGCTTTTATTATCGCACTAAAGTTTACTTTGCAAATAAATTTAGCAAACAGCCACCGGCCGGCGAAAAGTCGCAGGCGCAAAGGCGAATAGGCGCTGATGTGACAAAAATATAGGCGCACTAGGTCCGGCGGCATAGGCGCAGGCGCACTCAAAAAAATTATAGGCGCACAGTTATATATATATATATATATATATATATATATATATATATATATATATATATATATATATATATATATATATATATATATATATATATATATATATATATATATATATATATATATATATATATATATATATATATATATATATATATATGCTTAGAATGCGACCGTTTTCAATTTAAATTTTAAACTAACCGTGCAATGCCCGCAAAATAAAGCACCCAAAAAAAACACCACTTTTTCAATTTTAATTGTAAACTCTAAATCTGGTCTGAATTTGATGGAAGAAACATCAAAAGAAAGATCTCGTCCAAATCATTTCCAAATCTTAAATAATATTTAAATTCGGTTTAGTAGAAAAGACGTTATCCTCATTTCCAAAATTAGATAAAAAAAAATTTTCTAAGGAATAAAAAAAAAAAGGTTTCATTCATAGCATGATGAGTCATACATCAAATGACTGATCTGGCACAATTATTCTAAATGTGCCATGAAATTAAAATAAATGGAGCTAAAAATAATGAAAATATTATAAATCCAAACTGGCAAAACATATAAAAAAAATTGAAAAAAAAACAGTTTAAAAAGGAAAAAAATCTTAGGATGTGGGGTCGATTTTGTAGTTAACTGTATAATTTTTTTGACTTGCATGGAAATTACTTATTCCATTATATTGTTTATGTTTATATATATATATATATATATATATATATTGCGTAGCCTTTCTAGTAATATATATATAATATATATATATATATATATATATATATATATATATATATATATATATATATATATATATATATATATATATATATATTTAATGGGCAAATCAACACCTATATGGGGCCCTAAGATTGTACAGTCAAATTCTAAACATATTTGTTCAAATTTGTTTTAAAATCTTAAAAGATGCTTCAAAATCTTTTTAACTATGCAAAATTTTTCGCTACCTTGGAGCAGTCTACAGTTCGACAGAACTTTATTCAGTAAATAAATATTATTTCAATTTTGCTATCTAATGAAAATACTGTAATCCATGAGAGAGAGAGAGAGAGAGAGAGAGAGAGAGAGAGAGAGAGAGAGAGAGAGAGAGAGAGAGAGAGAGAGAGAGAGAGAGAGAGAGAGAGAGAGAGAGAGAGAGAGAGAGAGAGAGAGAGAGAGAGTTAGAGAGAGAGAGAGAGAGAGAGAGAGAGAGAGAGAGAGAGAGAGAGAGAGAGAGAGAGAGAGAGAGAGAGAGAGAGAGGAATGACTGGTTATATAGATTTTGAAAAAAAAATCTCAAAACTAAGGGTACCATAGGTGAAAGAAAAAAAAGTTAGAAAAACAAGGATAGAAAGTATCTAGATACAAAGATACAAAGAATTAAAGACTTTTTAATATTGTAAAATGTTTGACATTTAAGAGCATAACTTCTCATGGAACATTGAACATATTGCAGGATGTGATTATAACAAATGAGATAATTTTATAAGATTAGTTAAATTATTAGATAAATTTGAACCCGTGTTAAAAGAACATTTAATTTTAATATCGGGGAAAAAATGAAATAATTGAATTAATTGCAGATCATAGGAAAAAAAATTATAAATGTAAGAAACAATATATATTTTGCGTTTGTGTTAAAAATAACTATGATACTGCGATATGTTAATTGTTGTAATAAAGAAGTTGAAGAATATTTCATGAATTTGCTTGTAGTATCTGCAATGGAAAAAGTTTAAGCACAAAACCATTGATTATTCTAAATTGCAGAGACCAGAGATATGACTAGGTAGCAAATATACGAAGAGAAAACCATGGAGTAGAAACAAGAACTTTAAAAATCAATCCTGAAGTTTTGTTTCTCTTTTATCTATTTTTGGTTCAAAAGTTTTATTTATTTATTATGGTAGATGCTGCTAAATCATCTAGAAAGGCAGAATTCGGATTTGGGTTACTTCAAAAGCTTTATAATCCATTTTCATCTTCAACATAGAGATGGAACATTAAAAATATAGGCCCTACTTGTATTACAATAAAAAGTTTCCGAAACTAGAAGAGAATCAAGGATGAATAGTGTAAAGAATGTTCATTTTCAACTGAAAGAGGCGCCACTTGAATATTTAATAAATCAAATCGGTAACGATAATTATTTTCTCAAACTGAAAAGAGAATTCGATTATGTTATAAATGAAATTGTGTCTCATAAACTTTTTATGTCTATCATTATATGGTATTACATTTTGACTCATCCTTGAAAAGGGTCCTGCCCGTTCTCGTGAGTTGCAGCAGCATTTAAAAAATATTGTAGCAAAAAGTAAGATACATAAATAAATAACACAGCTGTCCATTTAAATCAATTTTTAAAATTGATTAACGAATATCATGCAAATAGATTGTCTGCTCCATAATAACAATAATAAAAGAGTAAGTCACAAAATGAAGTAAAGAATGAAGCCAGAGATAGGCCAGAAATATATTAGGAATACATAAGTTTCAGATGGAGTGATTAAAGTGAGAGTTTGAAACTATAAGCAGAATATCATTGCAGCATTTGGTGAAGAATTAAAGGCTTAACGATTTGAGATGACGTTATAAGCGCGTATAAAGTTAGAAATAAATGAGAAGCTGTTACTGAAGCTGTGAATCGTCTAAGGTCTAAGATGTGGAAAGCCGACAATATGCTCGCATAAAAAGAATCAGAAGTAAAGAATTCTTAATAGAATGAACTGTAGATGTACTCAAGATCGCCAACGGCAACATGAAGCTTCTATTTTTAGAGCTAAGATCCAAAATTCTCTTCAATTTTTATCCCTACATTTTGCCTCAGTCTAATATATATATACCCCTAAGTCGAAATCCGAGTTGAAATTGCCTACTTCGTAATGAGAAAATAGTAAACGTATAGAACATTATTATGTGATGGTTACGAATAAGCATTGAGCGCAGCTAATGATTATGTGCCAAAGGAAAAAACAGTCACTATATTATATATAGGTACTTAGGTACTTTCCTCATGGAAAGCAATGGTAATTGTATTTTAGCAAGTTACTAACTATAGGTACGAAGAGTATTGAAAGGACTATGAAGAGTTGAGAGAGCTACTTATATTGAATTCGGTTTACGGTATTTAAACAGTGACATAAGCTGAGATTTAATTGTTAACAATAATATTAGAAATAATTCTCCGGTATCTGAATAATAGCAGTATCGATATTTGTGTAACTATTAATAGTTTTATATACAATGTTATCGTCATTTGTTTATGCAGATTTTCTGATTTTTGTGTTTGTGATATCATTGTGTCACGTAAGGATGGTGCTACTAAAAATGATTCCTGATTTAAGATGAAAGTGATTCGAATCTCGAACTTTATGCACTTCAAATATGATATAGTATTATTATTGGAAACACCGCTCTCACCGTTTTACGACTCCGTTCAGTTTTAATTTATTTCTCTCATTGTATGAAAACCTTTGGGGTACCTATTTTAAATATCACGAAGAGAGAGAGTCTCAAAAACCGCTGCAATAAATCATGAGCAGAAGGTCAGTAGTTAGTGATAGCTCTATCAGTCCTTTGTCCGGAAGCGCATGGGACATATACAAGAGCATCTACGTCGGTCACGCGCTACGACCTACCTCTACAACCCGCTCTCCAGAAAGTGAGTTGTAGATCATAACGGAACCCCCAGCGACTCCATTATAATGTGTCTCTAATCAGATTTTCGTATGATTCGCGAGGAGGTTTCAGTCCATGCGGCCACCCACTATCGAGTGTGTCACAGAAAGTGTATATGAAGCACAAAGGAAGTTCCCCTCCCCTACCTAGACATCCCCCAGCGTCCGGCTTCGAGCCCCACTGATTAATCTTCGGTTAACTGCAGCAAAATAATTATTAGTATTTTTATATGTGTTTACGAGTGTTTTGTATAAAGTGTTACGCCAGACGTGATATAAACAACGTACGTTAAGTGTAAATCTCGGTGTATGAATGTGTTCCTGTAAGTGTTGTACGTTACGTCTTTCGTGAGGTACAGTGATTGTCAATTCAAAGAGGGCCACTATTTTATCGCGCGAGATTGAAGAAATCTTCCTTTCTATTATCTCTTTCTCTTAATTTTTTATTTTTAGTCGCGACTCTCTCTCTCTGTAAGTAATATATATGCTTTCATTACGAGTGATTTTTTAGTTCCAATAGTGAAAGAATAAGAGGCGGATGTATATATAAGGAAACCTGCATGCGTAGCTCGGCTCCCTCTTTCAAGAATAGGGCTATATACGATCCTGAAGTCTTGAATATTTCCCTCTATCCTTTATAAGATTACTTTCATGTTTTAAAAATTTTTATTGTTATTAAATGTGAATATTTTAAATTAATTATTAAAATATGTTTGCGAAGCTGTGTTTTTCTTATGCAATCGTTAATATCACACTGTATAAATTTGCCATTCGTAATTGCTATCATGGGAATAATGTAGCTTAAGCAATATTAGAGTGTTAAAGAGACTATCAGTGTCCAAGACAATAATCTATAAAACGGACGGGACAGCGGTTGTAATATGGGGTCTTAAAACTAAGCAGGGTCCGTAGGGCGAAAGTGATATGTATCATTCAGTGAATAGGTTATATTATATTGGCGCAATATACGATTCATAATTAGATGAATTGTTATTAGAACTTATTACGGTTCGAGTAATTTATTCCATCTCGCATAAATGTTAACCAGTATAGAACACCCAATTTTATCTATTGTGTGACGTAAGACGACCGCAGCTCATGTACTATGTCACAGTAGTGGATTACGTGGTATGGCTATCATAGGAAACATTGAGGGTATAGCATACTATCTTCACATTATCATATGACTAGATTATACCTCTGAGTCATTTGAGTGAGAATTAGCTAGGTATACTAAGTGATCATGGTCCACACGTTGGTATTGCAGGACGAATAAAACTACAGAAGGAATATTATTATTATACCCATCACAGTTGTCCAAGAAGATTCGACAGAAGAATCTATGGTGAGGCGCTATAATAAGCTACTGTAGACAAAAAATTCAATTACGTCTGATAAAGAGGCGAAGATACGGTGAAGTAGAAAAGTATTTTATGGTAATGGAATAAGTCATCACTGTCCTCAGTCCAACAATTTCTCTCAACGCTCAATATAAAATCCAAATACGCTTAACACGCTCAGAAATACGTGCTAACTCGAGAACTACACGCCACCAGCGAGCTAACAACTCAAGTTACCTGCTCATTGAGCTTATACCATTAGACAAAACACATAGAGAGCGCTCGCGCATTAGACAATAAAAAAAAAATTCCCACCTTGGCAAGTCATCAAAAAAATTAAACAACTTCAACGTAAACTTAACTCGCTCTTCACATTTGGAAAAACCGACAACACCGATCTGATATGTCTCGCCAATGATATACTCGGTTTAACCCTCTGATATATCTACTATAGTGCGCTTACACAGCACAAAAACAACTCCAGTGCAAACAAAGTTTACCTCTGATGGTGACAAGTCAATACACGCTAGCATTACTACCGGGCGTAATAACAGAATACTACACAATCACCCAGATAGTGATGAAGGGGAAAACAATGAAGAAAGAATCACTCAGAGATAATATCGTACATAATTTTAGTCGCCAACGAAACTTTCCCAATGATCCTCGCATTCGCAAACAAAATCAATGGATAACACAGTTGCACACCACATTAATGAACGCCTCTCAAAAAGAAATATACAAACAAGACTATACCAGGACCTGTCACCAAATAGTTTGCGAAAATGTAGTCACAGTTCAAACCATCGCTGAGAGAGGTCAAAAATACTCTCGTGAACTCGACAGACATGTCTTTTCAACTAATCTTGTGACCGTAAAGGTTTTGTGGAGATAAGAGTTAATACATTCTCAGAGTGCCCCCAATCTGGGAAACTAAGATTATACAATAAATACTACCCATATACCTACAAAGAGACCACAACACAAAAATAAGAAGCGCCCCAATTCCCACTCCGTTTGTACAGTAAGAGTGTACCAGAAGAAGCCACACATCTCTATCTGTGCATGTCTCGCATACCATGACTATAGTATTATTTATTTGCTAATAGTAATTAGTAATTATAATTAGATAATATATATGTTTCACGAAACCAGTGTCCAATCCTTCAAGCGCTGCAGAGCCGTGTACACACAGCGTGATTGCACATAATAACAAATTAATTCCGTCGCAATCAAGGTTACATAACCTAACACAGCGCGCTCCATCGTCTGTGTGACAAAGAGAAACACAAATTTTGATCGAATTTAGTTGCTCTTATTCCACGAAGAGACGTTTCTCTCACGACTTGTTCTTCCCACAGATCTATTACTCAACAAGAAAATAATTGAAATCAGTTTAGACGAGAAAGAGAGAGTGAATAGATGCTCGACCTACAACGTGACCCGAAGCAAATAACATATGCATCTTTAAATTGCACGGAAGAAAAGAAAGGAAATTATGCAATACGCAAAAATCGTGCCACGACGCCCCGGCGCCATGACGAGTTTAATATGAAGTAATCAAAATACAACTAACAATTTTAGATGGCTTTGCGCAGATTCACCTTACCAGACTCAAAACCTCTCGATATGCTTTCCTAGAATTTATAGATCTCTCAACGAGTGATAGAACGAAACTCAATTAAGTTTTATCACGACTATATGTAATATGAAATGATATGGTCAAAGATACCATTGTGCAAAAGATCTTAAAGATAGTTACAAAGGATAAAGCAAAAGTGTAACCATGAGGAAATTTTACAAATGACTATAAAGATTGGCCGGCACAATGCAAAGCATGAAAAATGAATGAGAGATGACACCCTTCGAGTGCATTATGGGAAAATGATATTATTGGCCATGAAGTACTAACATCCATTCGAGTCTCATAATAAGGTTATGCGAGTTAAGTGTATGTGCAGACTATTTCACACTCTCGCAAATAAAGTACGAAGAAGTGATATAGTGGACCCAAGTACGCCATACGGAAATTGTATAAAAGAGATTACACCGCACAGAGAGAAAGAACTTTATATGTACTGATTAGCAGAGATACTGTGCATCACAAAACGTATATTTATTGTACAACAAGCCCAAGTACTTTAATATCGTCAAGCAGAGGATCAGCTACACAAACAAGTCTAAGCCACATTGAAGAATGAAAGTGTGCGTTGACTCTCGCGGAGTAAGTACGCCAGCGGAAGCAATATTGAGTGACAAAAATAGAGCAATGGCTACGACCAGCACACTCACGAATGTTAGGACTCTTTAAACCTGACCTTGACACGAGGACAGATAAAATTCTACGAAAGAAGTGAGTATGAGCCTGCCTCGGAAACGCCGGTTAGTATGGATGTGAGAATCACTCTAAAAGATTTTGTTGCAGATAACGCGCAAGTGAATTTTATTATGATGAATAACACAATTTTGCTGAGCAGGTATCGCCCATAAAGTTCTTTTATGGGTCAGACACGCATATAATTTTGTGGAGATCAGAACTGTATGTCGAAGAAAGCGCCCGCGCCACCAAACTCTATTTTGGTTGTAGAGTTCACCAGAACATTCGTACTACACGTCGAAGCGTCCGATCACCTGATACCAGCCCTACTCGACAGTGATTCCTTGGCATACGCATTAGAATGATTTATAAGGTTTCACTATTCCGGTACCGCTCGAGAGATCTTTATTGTTTTGCCCACGCTCCTAAGCGGTTGATTTATTATGTATCTGGGACATCTAGTCTCTATAGGCTGGTAACGGGAAAGAAAGGTCTTCACGAAGAACAACGTAATCAGATAATGAAGGTGAGTGAGCCGCTCTCTTATGTTTAAAAAAAAGTCGATTTGTGTAACGCTTGGTTGTTTTTTCTCGTAATTCACGCGCCTACCCAAACCGGTGCGCGAAACGGGCTTAAGCCCGTTCACCGGCGATTTTCTCGTCAGCCGTGAGAACGGTATACCTCTACGCAAAAAGTTGCCCGCCCGGATCGTTTCCACACTCCAACAGCTCTCACTAAGAGAACCAATAGGGTTCGCTCATATGCCGCCTATACGAGCAAGCTTATAGTGATCACAGATGTGCGTGCGTTCTAGAACATCAGGAAGCGTTTGTGAGATTTACACGTACAGACAGCCGAGAGCGCCTTCAAGACACTGACTCACCTTTTGAATGCCCAACGATTCTGCAGACTCAAACCTTTTTACCCTAGCTTCAGAGCCAACATACCACGTACACGCACAACACACACAACCTGCTTATCGCAGACATTCCCAATCCGTATCAGACGAATACGTACCGACATCACTGCAACTGGACGCACCACAGTAGTGTCATGGACACGATAGTTGCATTTCCACTCGTACATCTCCTTTTTTTCGTCGGTTACTCGTAACGTCTCTCACTTAAGCAACCTCTCCCCAGCCCCAATAATGATCTTCACCCGCGTTTTACTTCAACTCGCCTTTACGGAGAAGTGTTAACGCATAAAATTCGCTCTAGCGAATTGTATTAATTGCACGCAGTCAAGAAAGAGTGTTATTGAGCCCGATTTTAGTTACGGGAATAGCCCGACGCACTCGCTCTAAATATTATAGACTCGTGGTCTCAGTACTCAGAATACTAAATCTGGGACCTCTCACTGTCAGGTAATGAATTGAACTCTATAATGTGGAATAATTCAAGGAATCAATTTTACAGCGGGCATCGATGATGGTCCGTGGGGAGTCTTGTTCTTACAAAGATACGATTCATTCTGTGAACCACAGTTGCTGTCACTAAGATACAAATACAGATTAATATTTGAAAAATCATAAGAATATGTGCAAATTCATAGGAATCTGCGCAAAATCATAAGTATCTAATCAAAGTCATAAGAATCGACATAAAGTAATCCGATAAATCTCAAAATTCATAATAAAGGAGTAGGATGAGATAATAATAATAGGTGGGTGGTGAGTGTATATAGTACAATAAATTTTATCTCCCCCGGGGTAGGTACTCCCTAGTAGAAGAATAGGAGCAAAAATGTAATATAATTGAAAACATAAAATGATATATAAGAATGTATATATAATAAAGGTTAAAAAATAATCACAATATTTTGATGAAATCGTAAGCATCTGAAACTTCCAATAACAGTCTTATAATGTCTTCTTTACTAATTATTATTTAACAGTACTGTAGTATAATTTTGTTTCTATATATATAGTAATATATTATTCTCACGTTTCAATGACTTCAAATAGGAATAATCTTTATTATGAATAACAGCAAGAATCATGATGAACAATATTTGAAAGTGATATGTAATGGATCAATGAATTGAAAAAGAATAAATAATTATAGAATATGTTGTAAGAATACATATAAAGGATAGTGAGATAGATATAGATAATATATATAGAGTGAAGTAGAGGGAGATGACTGATAGTAATTAGTAATTGTGATATGATAGATGAGATAGATAGTGATAGATGAAGAATAAGATATATATATATATTATATATTATTATATTATATATAGATAATTATATTGAGATAATAGATAGTAGAGAGATTTTTGCTCACTGCGCTATATATGCGCTAATTCATTATGCTTCAAATGTGTAATTACCTGTAATGTTTTTAATTAAATAATCAATAAATTAAATAAATATATAAATTTAATAATAATAATAATATAATTAATATATAATAATAATAATTAATTAAATATAATGATAATAATAATAATAATTATAATAACGAATAATAATTATTTTTTTATTTCAATTAATTATTTATTATAAATATATATTATCAAATTATACTCAATATGATCGTAATAATTATTTATGTGATTAGATAACTAGCACGTGTGAATGAGCAATACTCATAAAGCATTTCGAGACTGTATTTATTTGGCTCTAATTGTTTTCTATAGTAGATATAATATTAAATGATATTTCTCGCAACTCTAACTGTTTACGAATATAAAGAAAACTAAATAAATAAATCCTCTGATAGATGAATAAATAACTCCATAATATTACATTCAAGCAATACGCTCACTCACTACACCAAGCGAAAGAGTTTCAGAGTATGGTGCCTCCTTGGCGGCATTCCTTGAATTTCTTAGCAAATACGCTTATGAAAGAGCTTCTCACTCGTATCCCACGTATTATAGCCTAATTTAGGTGCTATTCTAAAATCATCTTTAAGCTAGAACATTATATAAACTAGTTATACTAATGTTCGAGTTATGTATCTTTTTACCTTTACCTATTAATTTTCTAAACTATTTCTCATATCTCTATAGAATAGGAACATACCGTCCAAAGCGAGATGTACTATACTTATAACGTAAGAACACTCTTACGTCACTACCGTAGTTATACGCATTTATGCTATTCAATAGCCATACAGGTACTGATAGTGACTAATTAAATGAGAGGGAGCTTTAGACGCCTCATTCTGCTTCTCGTTATCACCTCGTTGAAGTCATATGTGTACTCATACTATACTCCTGTATGTTACATAATTAGAATTAACTAATTATCGTATATGAGGTAAAGTAAGTGGGGGCTTAAATTCTTTAAAATAAATTATTATATAAAGACAGGGAATTATAAACGCCGAAAATATCAACAGCTAACTAACAAACATATATATATAAATATATGTTTAATATATAAACTATGTACTATCTCTCTGCCTTGCTTAATAAACGTAGGTCCTTAAACACGTTGTATTTAGAAAAATAAAAATATGTGATATTAAAATCCAATTTTTTAAATATTCACGTGTTGTTTCATGCTTTAAACAAAATTTTTATTTTGTATCATTTTCGCACGAAGTGACGTCACCGTTATATATATAATTTATCAATATTTGAGTCGCGATATTTATATATATCTTTATTACATAATATATTACTGATCCTTATACTAACTAATATTAATATAATTATATATATATATAATATATATATATATATATTATTATTAATATAATATATATTATATATATAAATATATATATATATATATTATATATATATTATATATATATTAATATATATAATATATTAATATATATATATAATATTAATATAATATATATATATATATATATATTATTAATATATAATATATATATATAATATTATATATACTATTTAATATATATATATATATATTTAGTTACTTTTAAAATCTAATTTATAATTTTATTTGTCCAGCATTTCTCATCCTACAAATTTTCCAGAAATTATAAAAATTGTAGTCAAGAGTAGAACTGTATAAATCAGTAAATCAGTGATGTGTGACAGTTGGAGTTGAGAAGGACAATATACCAAAGCTATACCAGGATTTTAGTGAATGATATCCGCCATTTTATGAGTTAGTTTTCTATCCGGTTCCTTATTTAATAATATCCTTTATGTATGCTATTTACAATGAAAGTTTCGTTATAGAATATTTGACTCCTGTGGTTACATTAATTTTATAATTTAAACTAGAAATATATTACAAATACTTCCTGTACATTTTAAATACAGGTTTGGTGCAATTTATACTCTCAGATTTTATTACACTCTCCATAGATTTACTTGAGTCTTTCATGATAATTTGCTGTTATACGTGCACTAATATTTATAAACCTAATACACACATATATCGTTTAACAAGCCAAAAGCACACACACAATTAAAAACAAGAAAAAATAATAAAATTTATAGGTCCAGCATTGACTCACAAAAAATAATAATAATATAATCTAATTAATACTAATGCAAATAATAATAATTTATATTAATAATTAATACAGAGCTAATAACTCACATAATAATACTACAACATAATCAATCAAACATGATAATTAACTATATAACTACAAAGTATATTTACTTTATGCATACTATAACATTCACAATGATAATAATTATCTCTCTTACAACATCGAGATATATACGTTTAATCAACCTACTTTTATCTACAATAATTAGAGCTCATGGACTACTATGATACATTTCAATCTGAATTGTTTTATACTTCTTTAGCTATATTTTACTGACTACTGTTATGATTTTATCCTATCGTTTTTTACTTCCCGTGACATCATAGTCTGTTGGACAATAATATTCATCATGATACTCTGAGAGGACACCATAATAGACACGGAATCAGGTCGAGTTCTGGATCCACAGAGACATAGCACTACGAGCTTATGACAGATGATTATGTTATTCGAATCTGTTAGATCTATCTATATCTCTGAGAATATATTATATATATCGCAACGGTACTGTGAAGCAGATTTATTAATATTATCGACTCTCTAGCATCATAAGATAATTTGTCATCCTCTTGATATCTTCAATCACTCATCTATATTATCTCTTTATCTTATAGCACACACTTTCTCACATCAAGGAACGTGTTGTGAGCTTACTCAAACAACTTTCAGACGCTACCAGGAGTGTAAAAACTCTCCTCATACAAATTAATGGCGCATACAAAAGTGTAGAACGCACATTTTCAGCTTTGACATTTTTAATAGATATCTTAGCGAGGCCAGAGCAAAGTCACTCCCTTTTATCGATAGTACGACTCGCACAGATTTACTTACACACACAGCACACAGATTTACTTACATAACACACAAGTATGGATATATGTCTTGAGCTTGTCTATAACGTTTCACATACCAGTAAGGTATTCTTGATACTCTCAAAATGGCATTCAAGCGGCCAGTCCGACCACACACTAGTTACCAACAACCAGAACAAGTGACGAGCAAGACACCACAACATTTCACATCGCCCACGACTATGTGTAGTTATATATACGTAGAAGCATACGACAGTCTACTCTAGTACATATATACAGCATATCAACAAGAGAATAATATTACTTTAGCTTTCTCTACACAGAACCCACAGACAATGAATACGTAATGAAATCTCGAGAATTAAATATAGACAACTCTATGCACAACTCTATCAGATCTACCAGAATAATATATGAGAATCATATCCTTGACTCGCACTCTAATTTTCCACCACAATTTTTTTACCACACACACACACACCACATAATAGTGAAAATTACATCTCAAGCACCACAGAAAACGTCCACACAACGAACACAAAATGCCGGATCATAGTACCGTAGGAGTCTAATGTATCCACTATTAGCTCCAAGAGTTATAAGAATAATATCATATATTAGAGAGCAATTTGCGATTGGAAAGACATTTCTTTCTGACAAATATACTAGTGCAGTACAATTTGTGCATTTTTTAATATTCAATACCCTTGAGGAATCAAATATTATTTCTATAAAAAATACTCATCATATGTTGCGCAGAATCCGTGTAAATACTTAAGAACGGGGGTCAAGATATACATTGAGCGTATAATAAAAACTCTCAGTGTCTTAATTTAATAGAGTGTACTTATAGAAAGTACTTTTATATTTAAAATAATAGAGTGGATAATTAGATATGTGTGAATTCATTTAAGGCACATAATAACAAGTATTTTAGGTATTGATTAAGAAGAATTAAATAACAGTCATGTGAGGCTATGGTAGCTTGTACATAATAACTGAACTAGTGAATAGGATATAATTCTACATAAAAGAACATCAGTATCTCTCAATGTCTCACACGAAAGTCTTGTCATTAAAAACACAATTTATCACTTTCGACACACTGACTAAGACAAGCATGAGGAAAATACTCAAGCGTATAACCTCCACATAAAGACAGGGATTCTTTTAGCTCAAGCACGCAACGAACTCTATAAGTGGAAACGATAAGTCCAAAAATTAATTTATAACATATAGGGATTCGTAATTACAAGGATCGAGTTATGCTTTTAAAAGCATCAAAATATGTACACTCGGGGAAAAAAGGTATGTTTAAATAAAATGTAAGTGTCGTGTAAAAAACTAAAAAATTCTCACTTGTTTTATAATAATACTACTACATTAAAATTCATTTATAAAAATACAATTACATATTACAGTTTTATTAAAATCACCATATTAAAGCTCATTAAAATGTAAATAATATAATTTTCTAATAATTAAGTATTCTTTAATGGTGCGAAATTAGTGAGTTGTTTGTGTGCTGTTTATGTGTATGTACCGACTAAACATAGTGGGCATGAGAAATTAAATTGGTTAAAATCCTATTGTGATTTCATATATCTTAACTTAGCTTTTTAACTTCCCTCCTATTAAAAAACAGTACTTTTAGAATTTGATGAACGTGTGTCTCGATAAACATAGCGTTGAGCTTTATTAACTTTACTGCTTTACTGCTTTAATCATCTAATAATTTAACATTATCAATACCTTAAGCAGTAATCAGAGTAAATCATATTATATAACAATGTGTAGCAATTTATTTATGTCATTAGTTAATCTTATTTTTTACATGCAAGATATTATCTTTTAATCTATTTGTACTATTACTGCTTTAACTTTTGCTTTATACTGACTTTATAACTTTCATGCTATATTTACTTGCTTATAAATCATTACTGCTATTATACTGCTAACTTTCTGCTTGTACCGCATTAATACTATAATGACATTATAATATCATTATATTAATCTCATTATAATATTTATAACATTATGTATTTTTATATTTTTATGTTATATATTAATTAACTTTTATTTATATTTATTTTAATTTTTTAAATTTATTATTTATAATTTCCATTATTTTATTCTTTGATCTGTAACCTTATTCTTTTAATTTAGTTTTCCCCTTGTCGTCCTACGGCAGCTTTTAGACTACAGTTAATTTGTACATATATATATGTAAGTCGATATTTACAACACACATAATGTGTATAAAAATTACTTGGGTTACATACACTATGACACTTATCCACACTATGACACTTATACGAACACAATTCACTATTCTCCAACACTACAGGCACTAATCCACTTTACAACTGCAACCTACCAAACTCATAACACCTTCCCGCTCATTAGCAGCCAATACGAGCAACGTTTACGAGATTGAGAAATACGCAGTTGCCTACAACCCACATCTATAACGACACAATACTCGCCGCTCAAAGCCTGTTCCCTCACCACCACCACACACACACACACACATACCACACAGCATGGAGCAATTAATTTTAGTCAGCATATCCCCTCACAACTCACATGATTTATATTACACTAACGCCTCTATCACTTTACTTATTACATACATTATATACATTTATATATATTATATAATTTATTAAAACATTTTTATGTTTTACTAATAAATTTAATAACATCGAACAATATATATATAATATTACTTCTATTCAAATATTTATAATATATATACTATATAATAATTATATTATTCAATAATTTCTAAAACTTCTATATATTAATATATAAATCTAATATATACAGCTCAATTTGTAGATCATGTACTTGTAAGAAGCTTATATATTAGTTAAAAAATATTTAATATATATATAATCGTATAAAATATAAAACTCTTTTTATTTTTAATTATAATAATACATTATTATTTATGTATAATAACTAATTTTTAATAATGTTAAATTTGATTTATTTTTAAAACTTTTATTTACTATTAAAAATAATATTTGTATTTGAATATATATATGTTAAAATTAATCATATATATTTTAACGACCTTAATAGTACAATTAAAATATTCAAGGTGGTAAGTAGTTCAGCTCCCCTTAAGCCATACCCCTTACACCAAGCTATGCCTAACGTTTAATGTTCTTTATTGACTTACTTGCTTTATACATATTAATATTCTATTTTTTTTTATATAAACTATAAAGTATAAAAATAACAATAATTAATATTCTTTACTATCTGTACTTATAACATATATACATATTATAACTATAATAATCTTATTCTTAATATTTTTATATTTAAAATATATTAAATAAATTATAAATATTCTCACGGTTAACATTTATAATTAATATCACTTACTCTAGATATGTAACTAAAATATAATATTATTACAATAATAGTTTTTATATTAAAATAATTTCGGGTTTTATACTATTTATATTATTAATATTATTACTTTATATAATTGTTAATAAACTATAATTATGGTAATCATAATATTTACCATATATCATACTTAAGAAAAATAATATACTAACAACTAAACCCGCATTACTCTTATATAGCTGCTTTACAGTATACGCAAAACTGACCTCTCCTCTGTATATAATAGGATGATACACGTGTTAGCTCGTGTGTTAGACGGGAGATAACTACTTTAGCCTTACGTACAAATGTGTCTGTGATGATAAAAATTTTCCTTTTATCACAGACGTCACACGCGCGAGAGGAACTCTGAGGAGTTGAGAAAGCGCTGACCTTCTACTTCACCAAACAAGCGCTTTGTTGCTCGCTTCACCTGAGAATCTATAAGTGATTCACTCAGTATACTACTGATAGCCTATCTCGTAATTCACTCGCCTCATTATATGTGGAATACGAGAGATGCATAGAGATAGACATGTGTAGGCCTAAATTGTGAGGCCTAAATTTAGGATAAAGCTTTTTGTATCAAGGTACGTGCCGAGTTCTTATTTTAATCTCATTTTACTATCCATGTGTCTATAAACAAATCGTTGAATATTCTCGAGATATTTAGAAAGTTAAGTACGACTTGTTTATTATTTGTTATTTTTATAAATATATTTCAAACTGAAACATTGTTGGATCGGTAGAGCGTAGAGTTAATCCTTTGTAATCACGGTAAATATTGAGTAGTAGAAATTTGCTATTTATATACTCTCATTGCATGTAGCGTTATGAATTTCGTGTGGGGAGTGTGTGATGGTTCGCATGTGTTAAGATTATGAGCTTTTATCACTCCCTTATTTTTTCAATAAGCTAACATTAAACCTCATAGATAGACTGTCAGAGTCAAAGACAGTCACAACACCCGAGCTAACAAGTTCGAAGCACTCCATTACTCTCGCGCACCCGCTTTCATCGATATTTTGATATAAAATCGCCAAAAATTATTATTTGATTTTATATAAATCTTGGTGGCGTCCCGCCGGTCTACCCGCCCTGCCGCGTGTTACGCCCGCCAGGCGCAATAATATTCTCGAGGTAACTCGCCGTACCGCTAGTTGCGCCCGCAGTGAGCTAATACTGCAATATTCCCTCGTCGAAATTATATATTTAAGATAACATACATACATATCACACACGTGCAACACATACCCATCAACACACTACACATCACTACTACACACCACACACCACACACACACACACACACACACGCTCACATTAGATAACTTATTTTACGTTAATTTAGATTTCTGCTATAAATAATTTAATATTTTTTATTTATTGATATGCAAACTTGCTATGTATTTAACTTAGTTGATTACATTATACTTAGAACACTCACACACACACACTCACAACGCGCATCAATACATACACACACACTCACATCTACTAACACATCACACACACACACACTGACGCTTAATTAGGCCTACTTTACTAACTATATTATAATTTCTAATCGTGATATTTATATTTCATATTTAAAAACAAGTGAGTATTATTTTTTTAATAATTAATTTACTTTCATTACTTTATTAATGATGCTGTGTATTGTACTTTCATTGAGTCCATCTGTATGTTGGTTATGTGATTGAGAACACACTGCATACTGCCATCATTACCGATTACGTCAAACTCTCATCGCACCACTGCTTCTTGCGCTCCACTCACTTTTATATGCTCGTCCCAACTTTCGATTGCTATCAAGTTGTTTTCGATTTCCTAAAGAGTATCGCAACAGGCTGTTGAGTTTGTGAAGATATGGCGCCTCACACGCTTTATGATATTACATGATCTCGCAAACCGGATCAGACGATCTCTGAATACGTGCTACACTTAAATTGACTCATATTAATGTTGAATTATATTCTTCAATCTTTGAACGCGCACCCAATCTCTCTATAAGTAAAAATAGAGATAATGTTAAGAAATGTACTCTTCAATTCGCATGGCAGTTAATTCTCAATTCATGTTTTAAAATTTCGAACTTAAAGAGTGTGCCTTGCAGCCCTTTACATTTTGGTATGAATATGATAAATTGTTTTTCTTGCCGATGGTTAGGTTATGAATGATTGCGAAGTTGTATACTAATTTAATCATATAATTTGTGTGTAGTTACTTAACTTTTACTTATATCTTCGCGTACATTTTCATCTTTGAATGCATAAAAATGGTTTTGATTCTACGTCTTAAAATAGGGTAGTATGTAAGCATATTAAAGATAAAACCTGATTATAACCCTTGGTGGTTGTGCAGGATGTTAGTGATACGATATATTAGAGCATGTTTATTATTTGGTTAACACTTCAGTGTTTGTTTTAAGCAAATGTTTGAGGCTTAAAAAGTTAAAGGAATTTTGAAAATTTACATCTATCATATATAAGTAAACCAGTTGAATTATAAAAATGAAAATCTGAAGATTTTAAATCAAATCTAATAGATATTGCAAGCATAAATTTAGTTCCATAATAATCATTGCATCATATTTATAAAGTTTTTAGAGAACTAAAAACTCTCCAAGCCCTTCTCAATACGAGAGCCACTGTCATCGCATGCACAACAGTTTAAAAAAATTTGTCTACTTTATAACACATAACACAGTTATAAAACAGTTGTATGGAATAACACAAGCATTTTTAATTACTTAATTGAGCATTAAAGTCTTAACTACAAGATGGTAAAGCACCTATCGTAGTTAAAGATGTCGTTTTAATTGAATATATTCGATGCACCGAGAGATTTGCTGATATAGAGTATGCAATGTTAGCAAGGGGAACAAGCACATTATAATGAGTACTTATGAATCTCAGTCTGTCTATTAACAAAACAAGGGTGGATTGCAAGGTCTCGACAAAATATAGCTCGTACGCAGTCTAAGCGCAATGAATGCATCCCAAACCACCATTTAAAATAAAAATCTGTGGGAAGAATTAAAGATTGTTTTTCAGTCAAAAGTATCTTTAATTATATCAAACACAATCATTTGAAAGGGAGTCTTAAGCTCAAATTTGTACAAAGACTTAGAAGCCAACAAAGCGTCCGACACAATTCTATTATTGAGAAACTAGGTAGTATTCCCTCGCGATACAATGAAAATAGCCTCTGAATCAGAAAAAAATCGTTGCGCTTAAAGGTAATATTCCTCGTCATATTTGCTTATTTACATAAATTTTTCAATTACTTGTCTCTCGAGTTAATGAATTCAAGTTGCAAATATTTGTTTTCTTAACCATCAATTTAATGTGGCCACATTCATAACTAAATTTAATATGGATATTGAACGTTCAAAAAGATTTTTTTTTAGTTCATAATATGAGTCTCTCTCTCTCTCTCTCTCTCTCTCTCTCTCTCTCTCTCTCTCTCTCTCTCTCTCTCTCTCTCTCTCTCTCTCTCTCTCTCTCTCTCTCTCTCAACAAGACATAGCGAAACAAAACTTAGCTTATTGCTAATAATACGCAGCACAATCCTCCTTTTATTTCAAGTATTTGGATTTGACAGTTTAGTGACTGAAACTCTCATTTTTATTGATCAGACTGTTAATTTCAATTATCTGTTCTGAGGATAGAATAAACCTATCGCGCAATAATTATCTAAAGCAAGATCACCTTTTTATCTTAGATTCATAAACGAAAAGAGAACATCCTATTCTGGTAGATTGTGAATTGAACTTTAAACTGCGCCTTTAGAAAATCGAGTATTCGATCTACATTTTTAATTAAAATTTAATTAAAATTTAATTAAAATCTTTAGCATCAAAACTGAACAAATCTGTTAAATTAAACAAGATCATACATCATATTAAATTAAACAAATTTTTCATCGAGAACGTTTTGGTCATTATTGAATGATCAACAGTTTAGAAAAGCTAAAGACATGATAGAGGTTTTGCCGAGTCGGCATATTATTACATAGTTCATTGTCATTTTAAATTATGTGATGATGGGTCGACAAACACGCAAGGTTTGTAACTCGACAACCGAGTCGGAAGAAAACAACTGTGTATGTCATTATCAGATCTGTTTTGGTTAGAGAGAGAGAGAGAGAGAGAGAGAGAGAGAGAGAGAGAGAGAGAGAGAGAGAGAGAGAGGAGAGAGAGAGAGAGAGAGAGAGAGAGAGAGAGAGAGAGAGATTTGTATTAAGTTTTGCAAATTTATGGATTAGAATTTTATAAATGAAAGTAGGTCACTTGAGCTTGTAACAAAAGAAAGAATGGTTCATCTGAACAAAGTTTGGAAGCCATGAAATTTTAAAAATATTTTTAAAGCGGAATAAACTGAAAGTATGAAATTGTTCAGTTTGCAATTTGCAGCTATTATTTATCTTTCATTTATCACCCGGAATTTCTATCAACGTATGTTATCAAAAGTTTTTTATTTTCCTAAAAAAAGCAATGCTTCGATCCAAATATTCCTTTTGTTCTCTTTTTATTTTTACCTGTATCCGAGAGACTAACTTTTGATATTTAAAATAATGGGTATATTTTTCATTCAAATAAAAAAGGAAGCCCTGAACCTAAATTTTGTAGGCATTTTTATTTTAATAGCCTCCTCTCACCTCTCATTGGCGTTATGGAAGAGAAACACTGAGATAGAGTATACAGGTTTGAAACAGGTTTGAAACTTTCCTGATGAAAATTAAAAAAAAAAAAAATGTTCTTTTTTAGTATTAAAATAATTATATATAGTCAATCAATACGTCTTCTAGAGATAGCCCTTCATCCACTCACTTCACCCCTCCCCCCTCCCTTCCTACCATCATCGATTGAGAGCTGGAGGTTTTAGATGGTGCTTTTTTTGCGCCTCTACAGAATTGTTGACTTTTTTTGATGAACGTTTTTCTGTTTCTGATAAATTTTTGAATTATTATTGAACCATAACTTTTTAGAGCAAAAACAAAAATTTCACCTTTTTTTTTTATTATAATTATTAGAAAAATCATCCCTCTACATCATGGTGTGAATTTTATTTGGAACTTCTGAAAATTTTTTTAGATTGAGGTTTTTTTTCAGAGGTAGGTGTCAAACTAAAAAATTTCATTTCCAGGTTAGAAATTACAATTCAACTTTCTAGGATCAAAAATGTTTTTATTTTTTATTTTATAGAAAATGTAGTTTTTCCTTTACCCAAACTCCAACCCAGGCTAACTCAGGCTCTTTCGCAATTACATAAATGGAAACTGAGCAGGAGCCGGAGCCGAAACATAAATTTGTATTTCAAAATTTTTTTTGGAAGTGAAAGTAATTCTGGCCGAAGTTGTAGCAGAACAATTTTGAAATGGAACCAGGGTAGGTGTCCGGAGCCGGAGCCCGAGCCGGAGCCGGAGCCTGAACCGGATCCTGAACCGTAGCCGGAGTAGAAGCCAAAGTATACATTTTTTCCATACATTTTTTTTGGCAAGTGAAAAGCATTCTGCCCGAAATCGCAGGTGAACAATTTTGAAATGGAGTCGGAACTTCCCGGAGTCAGAGCAGAAGCCGGAGCCACACCACTCGAAGCCGGAGCCAAAATTTAATTTTTTAAAGGAATTTTTTTTAACAAGTAAAAATAATTGTGTCTGAAGTCGGAGCTAAACAATTTTGAAATTTGAAATTCTTTTAAATTTTTTTTGCGAGCAAAAATAATTTTGCCGAAGTTTTTAAATTAAGCTGGAACCGGAGCAGGAGCCGGAGCCGGAGCCGGAGCAGGAGCCGGAGCGGGAGATGGGGTTTTCAGATAAACTGAACCCTTATATAAATATATAATATATATATATAATATATATATATATATATATATAATATATATATATATATTATATAATATATATATATATATATATATATATAATATATTATCTTGAAAACTTCGTGTTTTAAATGCTCAGAGAGAGAGAGAGAGAGAGAGAGAGAGGAGAGAGAGAGTAGAGAGAGGAGAGAGAGAGAGAGAGAGGAGAGAGAGAGGAGGAGAGAGAGAGAGAGAGAGAGAGAGAGAGAGAGAGAGAGAGAGAGAGAGAGAGAGAGAGAGAGAGAGAGAGAGAGATGAAAAATTATTATTTATGAAGTATAATCTTTCGACAACTTATTTCAGCTATTGATTAATTCTATCAACTATAGGTCTATAAATTAATGTAGTGGGCTTTCCTATTTCAAAGGACTGAGGTTGGGGAAAGAGGTTGGTGGGATGTGTGCAAGCATGGGTTTTCTTTCCTCATCCTGGAAATATAGGAAATTGAATGCTCTAAATATTGAGAAACTCTTACACTAGAAGCAAATATTCCACTTACGCCTAATTCAAAAATTGGCACATTACTAGCTATATGAAATATTGTCATTCGCACATCCATTACCGAATATTAAGAAATTTTATTCGTATTCGCATTCCAGAATATTAAAAAAAATATGTATTCGGATTTTCATTCGAGAATATTAAAAAAAAAAAACATTTGCATAATTTTGTAAAAAATGAATTCTGTCC
Organism: Trachelipus rathkii; assembly: GCA_015478945.1. Classification (NCBI taxonomy): domain Eukaryota; kingdom Metazoa; phylum Arthropoda; class Malacostraca; order Isopoda; family Trachelipodidae; genus Trachelipus; species Trachelipus rathkii. Next base: position 29,001 of record JABUQX010028183.1, on the reverse strand, counting down.
ATCTTTAAAATATACCATCACAGTTTCCGTACAACGAATGTCACCTTCTTTTCCGAATAAATAGAACAATTTATCATAAGATTTAATTTATTTATTTATTTATTTTTTATTTTTGTTTTATTTATTTATTTTTCTTTTTTTTCAGAGAGAAGACGAAATAAAAAGAATGAAACGGAGTTTGCCAGATCTTTGTGTGGGAACCCTAAAAACTGTTGACCAATACACTTTAGATCGATTTTAATATTCTCTCTCTCTCTCTCTCTCTCTCTCTCTCTCTCTCTCTCTCTCTCTCTCTCTCTCTCTCTATATATATATATATATATATATATATATAGTATATATATATAGTTATATATATATATATATATATATATCATATATATAGTATATGATATATTGAGCTATAAATATATTTAATTATATATATATTATATATATATAGCCAAATCAACTTTGGCTAGGGTTTTTTTAATGACCTTGCAGTCATTAATCAGGGGGGGTTAATTGAGAGTAATTTCCTCGTAGTGCTTTATTTGACAATAGTGATACGGACAATTGACAGATATGGTGATTGATCAATTAAGTAAATGAGGTAATTCTATGCACAAAATGTCGTTAGAAAATATGATAAACACATAAAACTAACAAATAAAAATGGCAAGAATTCCTAATCTAAATGACCTGTTAACAGGAGGTCGGAGTTGATACCTCCACATCGTAGGAGGGGTATCCAAGGACTGATCTGGCGTTAGCTTGCTGGCGTGCCACCTGAGCACTTCCCGCCAAGCTTCGCCCTTTGTTGTCTTGGCGTCTTCTTTCTTTGTAAAGAAAGAAGCGCGAAAGATTTGAATTTTAAATAATAGATACGGTATACAAGTATGGAGGCTTCACCAGAGATTTTTAAGGTGGATGCATGAGACCTTCAAATTAGCCTCTTACAGTTGCATACTTCTAAAATGACAATGCATGCTTTTGGTCTTACAAAGATTCTATAATTTGTTCACCTTAGAACTGGTGTGATTCCGGCCTTGGAAAAAGGATTGTCGGACTCAGTAAATCAAGGTGAGGCCTTGATTTACTGTTTCCACCGACATCCTTTCTCACACCCCCTTCTGAGGAATAATTAACATATAGGAGGAAAGAGGAAGGAAAGGAGTTGAAACACTAATTTAGAAAGAGAAAGAAAACCTCATAAAAATAAGAGCGCGTATAGCGACATTTTTAATTACACAGGTAACCTTCGTCTGAGATACTGGTTTTCTCTGTATTTTTTTCATTCTTCTAACCCTTTTCTTATCGTTCCATTCGGTTCTCGTCTCGAACTTACTTTCAATGTCACAACTCTCAGAGGTGATTAAATGTTTCCTTATTCATTTATTAATTGAAAAAATTTTAAGGAACACTGTCCGGTAAGCTCGACCAACCTGAAACTTTTAAAGAATGCATTTCAATAGAGAATGTTAATACTGATCCTGCGAATCTTCCCTTTGAATGGTTGAGTTCAAAATGATATTCCATTTCTTTCTGCTTTCTCCTATGTTTTATTATCAATTCTATTTTGCTTTCTTTTTTTTCTTTTTTTTTTCATTTGAAGGTCATTTTCATAGTAACCATGTTTGTAGGTTGGGAGTGCGAGAACTGTTGTTGTTGTTGTTGGACGTTTTCTTGAGGATGATGAGAATGAGAGCGAGGAGAGATTTCGGTTGCTCCAGTCGAAAATCGTTTGGAAGCTTTGCTCTGATTGGTCAGTTCGGCTGAAATGAGGAACAATCACAGTGTTCGTATGAGAAAGCGTGGTTTTTGATGGTTTGCTTTTAAAGGAACGATGGTCCTTGGAAAAATAGAGAGAGTGTTGCTTTCTGAGGTGCATTTCTCTTTTTTTTCTGTAGAATGCTTATACTCTTAATATTTTCATTTATCAATTTAATATTAAAAGAAAGATTTTTGTCTACAAGAGTAAGATGTTTGAAAAAAAGAAAAAATGAGTTTCTTAATATTAACATGCGGCATAATCTGAATTATACAAAATTTATAAATTTTAGGAGGAACCTTTCGCTAGACAGTTCAAATTTTCGTTTGTTCCCCTACGCTATAGCGCACGCGCGGTTTGCTTTTAGGTGTACATCGGGTATAATTGTAGCAAGTCTCGTTTAAGAGCTCTGTTGCTTTGACAAATGTTTATTTACCGAATTTTATCATCTTTGATATATAACAAAAATAATATATAATTTTCTCTAAAATATAGAATAACTTTCTGTATGTATTTGATTTAGGAAATGATATTAAAAAAATGTTTATTTTCCTCTATATAAAAATTCAATATATTTTTAGATATTTTGGTCCATTTCAATTCCAATTTCTCTATCGTTCAATGAGGGTTCATCATTCCTCGAACTTTCACATTTTGAAAAAAGAGTTTGGAAAATAATACGTTTTAATTTTCAGTCATTTGATCACCGAATGAAACTTTTTAATCTTTAAATAAGATCCTAATCATTCAACATACTAGTTATTTTTGATAATAATTTTAAAATATTATTGATGGAAAGATGATGTTTACTTTTTCTATTTTGTTTGGTTAAAAAAAAAAAAAGAAGTTTTGAAATTGGGCATTGCTGATTGGGTGCATTCAGCTACTTCTTTATTTATTTAATTTTATCGGAATCAGAAGCTGCATTCATATCATATGAATATAGACTTAATAACTCGATCATCTTTTTTTTTTTTTTTTTTTTTTTTTTTTTTTTTTTTTTTTTTTTTTTTTTTTTTTTTTTTTTTTTTTTTTTTTTTTTTATTATTTTATTTTTGAAATTTGTTTTTGCAATTATACAGCCCAGCGTAGATATTTAAGGTTTAGACTTTTTTCCTAAACTTTCATTCCGGCTTATTTAACTGTCAGCTGGGATAGCAGGAACAACCTATTAAGTTTTGAGCCCGTGCGATCTTCGCTCGAATTGTACAGAGTTCATCTTTAAAGATTTTGATTGATAATATTTTTCTTTTTTTTATGTAACAATTTTTTGAATGCATTTTTAAATTGTATTTATTAATAAGAATTATCTTGTAAAATGATTTATCATTTTATTTATTAATTTATTTTTTTGATATATAGGAAATAATTTTTGACATTATGGCATTTTATTTTATATAGCGCTAGAGGGCAACTCAACGGTTGGAGTCATTGGCTGTTTTGAAAATTTTTGGCCTATAGAATCCTTTTCTGACTTAGCCTATTATATCATTATATTATATAGAAATAATATGAGTTTCAACAAAAGATATTCGAGATATAAGATAAAACACCTTACCATTATTTTGGCACAACTTTTATTTAACAATTTGCGATTTGGCATTTATTTAATGATATACCCTTTTGTAACTATTTGTAAATATTTTTATCACTTGATTATTTTTTTTATCGGAATTTAGTTGTTAATTTTTTAACAGAAGATGGTCGCATGCATGCCTTTACAAGAGATGCATTTACGGGTGTCTTTTGAAATCACAATTTCCTTACATAGGATTTAAGAATTTTTCATTTTCTTGTCTTCATTTATTATCGTTAGTATTTCTATCAATATCGTTTTGTTTTGTTTTTATTTTTTATTTTATCTTAGTATTATTATTCATTATTTTAATTATATTATTATTATTATTATTATTATTATTATTATTATTATTATTATTATTATTATTATTATTATTATTATTATTATTATTATTATTATTTTTGATTGGTAGTTGTGGTTTTTCTAGTAGGAATAATTTTGAATATTTTCTTAACTACTATTTTTGATGACAGAATTTCAAATTGATTTAGTTTTAATTCATGAAATACTTATTTTGCACTACGAGTCTCTGGCGTTGAAAATTTTTTAAAGGTAATTTTTCAGACGTATTTGGATGGGCGGAAGGGGGTTTGGGATGCTTGGGTGAGAAACTGCTTTGTTTCTCCCCCACTGCGCAGCCTAAAATTTCGAGTGTTGGCCGGATATTGTTTAGGAAGTTGTTCTTTGTTTTTCTTTTTTAAATTTTCTAATTTTTCATTCTGTACACAGCGTTGGCCATGCAGGCGAGGGTGTGTAGACTTACACATGATGAGATTTTGTGGAGTTTTTCGTACACCGCCGGGGGTAGACTTTTTAGGAAAAATTCTTTCACCAAAGTAGGTTCTCTATTGAGATGAAAATTTTATTGTTCCTCTTCGCCAATGGCTTCCTTAATTCTCCAAAGGAATTGACTTGGGAGTTCGTTGGCAAGCAGTTTTATTTGGGTGACGTCAATTGTATTTTTGTCTTTTGATATTGAGTGAGTTCTTTTAATTGTTTTACCAATTCTTTATAAGTGTTAATTTTCTGATTGGGATTTGATCGGGCTAATAACTGAATGGGGAGCTTTGGCGCTATTAATCTTAGTTTTTCTTGGTCACTTTTTATTTTATAAAGCTTAAAAAGATTGTTTACCGCTTTCAGCCAAATTTGTACATCATTTTCAAGAAAATTTGGAAGTCTGATTGAATGCACAAACTTGCTTTGTGTTTGGTGAGAGGCGGGTGGCGTGATTTTCGACTCAGCCTCTGATGACGAAACATATGTGCCTCCCTCCTCATGTGAGGGGGAAATCCGTTGGGGGATTGGAGATCTTTTCTCCCTCTTTTAAAAGTGGGTTTGGCCTTGTTTTTTAGGCACTATATTTCGTTTTTGGGTTGACACCTTTTCTTATAGCCTGTTGTTTTCTTGACTGGGCGTTTTGGCGTCGGTCTTTTGATGTCAAACTTAGGGTTTGGTTAAGAGCCTAATGTCAAGAGCCTTTGATTTTGAACTCTGCAGGATTTTCGAATAGGCACCTCGGGATTTTCCGAAATAGCAACCGGTTTTTTCGGTTTACATATGGGGTTTGCTATAATAAGTACATCGACTGTTCTTTTCCTTCTTATTTTGGAAGGATGTATTAATATCTAATAAGGATACACTGTGTCTTTTCTTCACGGTGTATGACATATAATTTTTGAGCTTTGGTCCAAATTAAATTTATTCTTATCTGTGCTACCAACCTCTTAATTTATGTGAACCTTCAGATTAAGTTGCGCACCCACTTAAATTGAGTAATCATCATACTTATTTTTAGGGGAGGGGCACTAGAAGCAGATAGCGGGAGGAAAGAGTTTAACTCCAAAAAATTAATGGCTGTAAATAAATATCAATACCTCGGTACTTCGCTAGTTTTAGTGCTCTAAATAGAGAATATTATAGTTTGATAATTTGTGCGTCGAATTTAGTAAATAGAACACTTTACATTGATGGAGAGCTCAACTATTAATAACGTGGAAAGGAAGAATATGCTTTTACTTAGAGATCGTCCTTGGTCACCTCAAAATTAATAGAAGAAAAGAAAAAGTGCGGTGTATGATGACAAGGGGAACCTCCCGGGACCACATTGTACCGAAAAACCGTTTGCTATTCCACTTTATTGCCGTCACTGAAATTGCTAGAGGGGTTCAAAGTTTACCACGCTCTTGACATTAGGCTTCAATCAACGCCTATTGACCTCAAAGAACGACGACCCAGATAAGATCCTCACGGGACGTCAGGCCCAAAACACAGGCATAGAAATCAGGCGTCCAACACAAACGATAATTAGGCTTAAACTAGGCCAAACCCACTTTTAAATGGGAGACGGGGAAGTAAAAAATGCAATATACTGAATAATGATCCCACATTGAAAGTCATTAATCCGGGGGCCGTATAATTGGGAGAAGTAATTCTCTTCCCTTCCGACTAGTATGAGGGGTAGGTATGCATCTGGAACAATATGTTAGTGATACGGACCAATGGTGAACAGATATGGTTCAGTATTGATCAATTAAGTAAAATGAGAAGTAATTGCTAAAGAGTGCACAAACTTGAGGTCTTCGGATTAGAAAAATAAATGATATCACACGGCCACCCGCACACCCTCACCAACCGAAAGTCAAAGTATAATGATCGTCAAATCAAATAAAAATCAATTTGGCAAGAGACTTCCAAATAATTTTTCCCCAAGTAAAAAAAATGCTAAAATGAACCTGATTGTTTACTAAAACAAATTTCGGATAAAAGGGTGACGGTGCGGACAAATATCTTCAAAAACTTTATGAAAATAAATACAGTCGAGCGCAAGGTTGAATTTAAAGACCTTAATAGGGCCAAAGGCTCCCCTTCAGTTTATTAGTCCGTCTCAAAACATCTCAACGTCTAAGGAGGGTAAATACTAAACTTACCGAAGATTGGATGAACTAACAATTAAAGAACTTCACGATCTGGCGTTAGCCAATCTTGTCACTGGAAGAGAGTCGAACTACCAAAGTGACTCACCCAATAAAACCTGTCGAGTGCACCAACGATACCTTCCCGCCCAAGAAGCTTCGTCCCTAATACTTCGTTCTGTTTTCCTCTGTTTGTGTCACGGGGGAAGTCTCATCTTGGTGTCTTTGAAGAAACGGAACAGCGCAAAAGCCGAACGCAACTCCTCAATAGAGAAACCTACTTATGGTGAAAGAAAAAGATTTGTATATTTTTTAAATAATAGATTTACGTTTCCCGATAAAATAAGGTCTACCCCCAAGAGCGTATGGTGGTAAGGGACCTTGAAAACTCACATAAATTCTCTCATTGTCGTTAACCAGAGGATTTTTACCTAAAGGTGGATTACGCAACTCGAGTCCCGGCCTGCAAATTTAGGGCCTCTCACGCTGTGTAAGCGATTACAAGTTTGACTAACAATTATGAACAATAATTAACAAATCAAATGACCAAAGCTCTGCAACAATAGTCCTGCACACTCGAATTATAGACTGTCTGCGCAGTGGGGAAAAAAGCAGTTTTCTCTACCCAGCATCTGCCATATCCCTTTGTCCCCACTCCAATAGTGGAAAAATTTACTTTACATAAGAAAATATTTCCACCAGAACCTAAAGTCGTCAGATTTGTCACATCATACCTAAGTTTTTATGGGACTAAAATTAAAAAATACATAATATTATTAAATTAATATCAGATAAATATTTACATAAAAATAGTATTAAGTATATATATATATATAGGTAAAATATATTATAATTTATATAAAATTACTTAACAAAATAACTAAACTAACTATAAATAATTATAATATATAAATATTATATTATATATAATTATTATATATATATTAATTTTATAAATAAATAATATTAAATATATTAATATATTAATATATATTAATATATATATATATATTAATTATAATATATATATATAATATATTAATATATAAATAATAGATATTTATAAATATATATATAATAATAATTATAAAGATTAAATATTAAGATATATAATATTTAAATAAGGAAATAGTCATATTAAGTAATTAAATACCTTAAGATTAAAAATTTAAAATAAAATAAAAATAATTTGATTCATTTACACTTAGAGAAACTAGTAGTAATAGAATATAAATAAATTGATACTAATTTGATGATACATAGAGAAACATACACGATTACTACTACTGAATCAAACTTTGTTTATACTTCAATTTCTACATGGAAAAATAGCATACTTGAAGTAACTAGAACACGAAAACCAATGAATAAAATTTATTAAAAACAGTAAGTTCTTACTTTGAGAAAGATTGATGAAGTAATTTATATCACTCTTAAATAGTTATTAAATCATCCTAAATCCTATTATTAATTAATAGAAATTACAAAATAATCAAGACTCAGCTAATTAAAAATTTTGAGAAACATTGGAAAGTTTCTTAAGAGAGATTTAGTTCAGCTTTTTAAATTACTAAAAGGAATAAAAAAAATAGGTACACACACTAACAATTTTTAATCAGCAGATCAACTTGTCTTCGATGAAATAAATCAGTTTATGTTGTTTTGGATAATAATTAGGTCATAATCTTTAGAAATAGTGACAGCTAAGGTTTGATACACACAGACAAGAAAATTAACTTTTGTTCTAAATCAAACATTGCAGCTGTATTACACATTTAGGGGAAAGCTTCGATTTTGAATGTTGCCAATTTCAAAATCAAAATTTTTGAAATAAATTACTTCATGAAATTTTCAGAATAGATAAAATTAGTGGAAGTTGCAAATCATTTATTTAGGCCATGTTTTGTATTTTTAACTATTTAACCCTCTCTGAGTGTTAGTGCCTTACCCTAGAACAGGCGTAGGTCCACGCTTAGGCTGCTTCTCCTATTTAGAGCCTACCTAAAAATATGACATAAAATTTAATTTGTGCCAATTTTGATCGAAAATATAAACAGCAGCTTTTTCCGACTCTAAACGTCTATTTCGGTGTTTTTCTGCATAGTCACTGTTTACCTTCACTCTTTCCTTGAAACCTGTTTTTCATATCTTTTTTGATTGACCTCCTTCAGTTTTCTTCGAAATGACTTCAACTTAACCATAGCGTAAAGGAGTCCATTATCTACAAAATTTATTTTTTGACCCCAGATCCCAGGTCAAAATTCAATGGTCAAAATTAAAACTTCCTTTTTTTGGTTTTGTAATAAAAATTATAGATAATTTTATTATCTAGTCAGGCAATAGGATGAAATTTTCTACAGTCCGGATATACACATTTTTTATTTAGATAATGATTTCTATATGCAGTAATTTTGGATTTGTTCTTGAAACAAATTTTCAAAATAATTTTGGGGAAATTTTTAAAAAAAATTATTTTATATGCAAAAAAATTAGTCAAAGTAAAAGGCAGCACCTTGCCCGACTATACAAGCCCTGAAATTTTGATGTTGATCGGATAAGTAGGGGAAAAATATTCACTTCACTTTTTCAAAAAAGAGCAGAAAAAGATAAATATTAAGATATTTTTTTTTTCCTACTTATCAGACTACATCAAATTTTTCATGAATAGAGTCGGGCAAGATAATTTATTTACATACACAACGTTTGGATACTGCAGAAATATTTTGTCGTTCCAAAGAAAATTTTCTACAATTCTTC